>CM061533.1:50776317-50794004 GCA_030545055.2 Neoaliturus tenellus | reverse complement strand
GAAATATTTGGGACAAAACAAAATGTAATATAAAAGAACGGAACACTAATAAGCTACTAGAACATGATTTAACAGGAACACTAAAATACCAGAAAATTTAAAATTCTAACAGTAGTTAACATTTAATATATCTATAAAAACAGTAACAGCACTATAAAATTAATAAAAAACAAACTGTGATGGATTATTATAATGATATTCTTTCATGATTAAAAAATTCGTCAATACTATAAAAAGGGTTTGCTGAAAGCCATACATTCAATCTTCTTTTAGCGAATTTCCCTATAGGGAATACGCTATTACGGTAGTAGTCATGGTGAAACCTAGGTCCGGGACCATAATACTTTTTCGTTTTGAGGTCCCCAGAAGCCAAAAACACCATTCGTTCAATTTCATATATATGTATATAAGTAGATAGTATCATGTTACTTCTAGGACACTTTTGGAGACAATCAAAAATCAAACAAATTTCACAGTTTTTCAATACAATTATGCAATATTTTTGCCATTTTTTGGTCAATTTTCAGCTTTTGTCAAATTGTCATAAAAAATATGCAATTTTAATGAAATTTTTAACAAATATGCCTAAAATTATCTACAAAATAAAATTTTTTTAAAAATAAGTAAAATTATCACATTTTATAAGTATTTTTTCAATAAAATCAATAGTTGACTTTTCATAAGTCAATTTAAGTTTTCTATAGTATTTTTTCAATAAAATTTTAATTTTTTTAAAACAAGTAAAATTATAAGGTATCAATAAAATTTTATTCAAATTTAACTAAAGCAGTTTCTTTATCATCAAAAGTCTTAATATCAGTGACAATTAAATGTAAATCTTTTTTATTTAATTCTTTAATCGATTTATCATCAATTACATTAGTAAATCTTTTTGGTAAATGTACTTTACATTTTTCTAATTCAACAATAATAGTATATCCATATTTATCTTTAATTCTTTCAAATTTTTCAATTTTATATTTTTCATTTAAATTTAAACTTTTTAATGGTTTATATTCTTTAAATCTTAATTCTCCAACATTATTAATTTCTTCTAGCAGATCCATTTATATAGGAAAAAATATTACAAACTTGTTTGTGATAGATATGTTAAAAAGTCATTATCATAATTAGGTTTTATACAAAAATCCATATTTAAGTATTTAAAAATCATAGGTAATAATTTTTTGTATGATATATTACTTTTCTTAAAACATAAATATTTATTAAAAAATAGTGTAATTTTTTCTTTATCTTCATTATTCAATTCAAAATCAATATTGTATATTTTATTTAAAAATTGATAGTAAAATATCCAATTTGTACAATTCCTTTGTTTTAAAAATAATTTTATATTCTTAGGTGTTATTTCAAAATGATTGGAAATACATAAAATATATAATTCATTAATTAATTGTTGTGTTTTATATGGTTGAAAATGGTTAAATTCTCTTAAAATATGTTTAAGATGTTTATTCTTATTACTTTTTCTCTTAATCTTTTTTTCATAAATAATTCTTTTACATATATTACATCCTACACAATTTCCAATAATAGTAAAATTAGTTTGATTATGACATCTATAACACATATCCATTTATTTAAAAAAAAAATTATACATAAATGAATGAACCAATTCATTGTCACAAATGTAAGAAAAAAACTAAAAATATTAATCCACAAATTGTTGAAATGAAAAATGGATTATATAGAATTGCTACTAAATGTTCAATTTGTAAAACAAATAAAAGTAAAATTTTGAAAAAAGAAGTTAAACCTATAATTAAAAAAGAATTAACTAAAAATGAACAAATAATTGAAGCAAATGAAATTCATGCTCCAATCAGAAAGAAATTTCTAAAAAGAAAAATAATTACATTAGGTATTGATGATTTATGGGCAGCAGATTTAATTATAATGAAAAATTATGAAAAAGAAAATGATGGTTATAAATATATGTTAAATGTGATAGATACTTTCTCAAAATATGTTTGGTCAAAACCATTAAAGAAAAAAGATGGAAAAACAGTTTCTAAAGCATTTGAAGAAATAATTAAGGATGCAATTAAAATTAATCATAAATCACCTAATCTTTTACATACAGATAAAGGATTAGAATTTATCAATAAAGAATTTAAAGAAATATTAAATAAATATGATATTAAATTGTATCATACAGAAAATGAAGAAAAATCAAGTATAATAGAAAGGTATAATAGAACACAAAATGAAAAAATGAAAATACAATTTGAAATTAATAAAAATTATCGATGGATAAATATTTTACCAAAAATTGTTAAAGAATATAATAATTCATATCATTCAACAATTAAAATGAAACCAATTGAAGTAAATAAAAATAATGAAAAGGATTTATTAGATACTGTTTTTAAATATAAACCACCAAAAATAATAACCAAATCAAAATTTAAAATAAATGATAGAGTTAGAATTGGAAATAAAAAATCAACATTTTCTAATAAATATAAAAATAATTGGTCTAGAGAAATATTTATAATTTCTAAAATTAATAATACAAATCCAGTTACATATAGTATAAAAGATCAAAATAATGAAGATATTATTGGAAATTTTTATGAATATGAATTGAAAAAAACCAATTTGTAAATTAAAATTTATGACAAAAATATAACAAAACTAGAAATTTTAAAAATATGATAAAAATAATAATTTTAATTGTTTTAAAAAAGTTTAAATTTTATTGAAAAAATACTATAGAAAACTTAAATTAACTTGTGAAAAGTTGACTATTGATTTTATTGAAAAAATACTCTAGAAAATTTAAATTAACTTGTGAAAAGTTGACTATTGATTGAAAAAATACAATTTAAACTATAAATTACCTAGAAAAAAGTGGAAAAACTTCTCATAATTTTAAGAGTTTTGTTTCTAAGTAAAAATTATTTCTAATAAATGGAACGAACAAATAAAAATATTAATTGTCCTTATTGTAATAAAAATATATTATATAAAAATTATGATAGACATTATAACTCAACTAAACATTTATTAAATAAACAAAAATATGATAATAAAATATTTGAATTAAAACATTGGTGTAAAAATAATAATATATATAATTATAAAAATAAAACTTTAGATGAATTAACAAATATTAAAGAAACATTTGATCTTACAAATTATTCATTATTTAATATGGAAAAATTAAATGAAATTGCAAAAAAATTATGTGTCAGAAATTATGAAAATTTATCTAGAGATGAACTAATTAAAAGATTAAACAAAATTAAAGAAAATCCAAATAACTTAGAATATAGATCATT
The DNA here is from genome assembly GCA_030545055.2 of Neoaliturus tenellus. Taxonomy (NCBI): domain Eukaryota; kingdom Metazoa; phylum Arthropoda; class Insecta; order Hemiptera; family Cicadellidae; genus Neoaliturus; species Neoaliturus tenellus. The sequence continues at coordinate 50,790,699 of CM061533.1, read as the reverse complement.
TAAATATATTCAAAATTTAGCAATTCAAAATAGTATTAAAATTGTTAATAAAACTAGAAAAGAATTGATTGGATTATTAAATGATTATTTTAAAAATAGACCAATTCCAAAAGAAAATATAATAAATATTCAAGAAGCTTCGTCATTAAAAGGATATTTTCAAGATTATATTTTAACAAATTCAAATGATGATCTAGATATTAATGATTATTTAGAAACTCAAAGAAATGAAATAAAAAAATTGATAGAAAAAACAAAAATTCAAAAATATTAAAGGACAGATGGCTTTAGAATGTGAATATGAAAGAAAATTAATAAATGGTGAAATTCAAAATAGTAATATGTATTTTTGCATAAAAAGTTCAGATATTTTAAATGTAGATGATTTTATTGATGATCAATTTAAGAAATTAATAGTTAGAGAACAACCATTCCAATACATATTACATAAAAATACATATAAAATACAAATACAATAAAATACAATAAAATACATATATAAAATACAATAAAATACATATAAAATAAAATACAATTAAAATACATATTACTATTTTGAAATTCAAAATAGTAATATGTATTTTTGCATAAAAAGTTCAGATATTTTAAATGTAGATGATTTTATTGATGATCAATTTAAGAAATTAATAGTTAGAGAACAACTAAATCAACCATCAAAAGGCTCTGGTTGGTCATTAAAAAGATGTGTTGAATTAAATCTAAAATTATCTAAAAATAATTCATTAAATGCTGGATCATATATAGAGTTACCAAATGAAATTAAGAATAAAAAATGTTGTGTAAATTTTAAAAATAAAGATGAATATTGTTTTATTTATGCAATTAGATGTGCTATTGATAAACCAAACGAACATGCTGAAAGAGTTAAACAATATCAAAAATATATAAATGATGATATTTTTAAAGGTTTTGATTATCTAATAACATTGAAAGATATTAAATTATTTGAAAAAAGATCATTTGATACTAAATATAATTATCCATCAATGTCAATAAATATTTATAGAATTGATGAAGATGAAAAAATAGTGCCATTACAAATATCTGAACATTATAATACAAAATTAGAAATTGATTTATTATATTATAAAATTGGTAATAATTCTCATTATATATTGATTACAGATTTAAGTAAGTTAGTATCTAAGCAATTAACACAAAAAAATAAAAATAAAAAATATATTTGTAGAAGATGTTTGACTCATTTCTATAAAAATAAAGACTTGAATAATCATTTAGAAATATGTAAATCATTAGAACCTTGTAGACCTATAATGCCACATCCTGGTCAAAAAGTAAGTTTTAAAAACTATTACAAAAAGTTTGAACATCCATATGTAATTTATATGGATTTTGAAAGTATATTAGAAAAGATTGATAATTGTAAAAATAATCCAAATTGCTCATATACAAATAAAATTCAAAAACATATACCATATGGATTTACAATCTATTTAGTATCTAGAGTAACTAATAAAATGTATAAACCTATTTGTTATAGAGCAAAAAATGAAGAGGAATTAATAAATGTACCAAATAAATTATTTGAATATTTAGATGAAATTTCAAAATATATAGCTAAAAAATATAATTCAAAAAATAAAAAGCCTGTGAATTTAACTAATGAAGAAGAAATTAATTATCAGAAAACAAATATTTGTCATATTTGTGAAAATAGTGGTTTTGATAATGATAAAAGAATAAAAGTAAGAGATCATTGTCATTTAACAGGAAAATTTAGAGGTGCTGCACATTTAAATTGTAATTTAAATCTAAAATTTCCTCAAAATATTCCTATATTCTGTCATAATAGTTCAAATTATGATACACATTTGTTTATAAAAGAATTAGCTAAAAAATATGGTAAAATTGATTTGTTAGCCAATACAGATGAAAAATATATAAACTATTCAGTAAATTCTGGTTATGGTTATGAATTTGAAGGTGATAAACCTAGAAAATTTATAAAATTCTCATTTGTAGATACATTTAGATTTATGGCTACATCAATTGAAAAATTAGCTAAAAATCTTAAAGAATTTAAGCATATAAATAAATTTATAAAAGAAAATGATATAATTGAATATGATAATGAAACTTTAAAAATATTAACTTCTAAAGGTGTATTTCCATATGAATTTATTGATAATGTTGAAAAATTAAACTATGATAAAATATTAGAAAAAGATCAATTTTATAGTTGTTTAACTAATGAAAATATAAGTGATGATGATTATAAACATTATATAAAAGTTTGGAATAAATTAAAAGTAAAAACATTAGGTAATTATTCAGATTTATATAATATTCAAGATGTTCTTTTATTAGCTGATATATTTGAAAATTTTAGATCTGTTTGAAAAATTATCAATTAGATCCAGCACATTATCTAACATCACCATCATTAGCTTGGGATTCTATGTTAAAATTAACAAAAATTAAACTAGAATTAATAAGTGATTATAATATGTATTTAATGATTGAAAAAGGTATTAGAGGTGGTATTTCACAATGTATAACTAGATATTGTAAAGCAAACAATAAATATACAAAAAAGTATGATAAAACAAAACCTGAAAATTATATGTTATATGTAGATGCAAATAATTTATATGGATGGGCTTTAAGTCAAAAATTACCTTATAAAGATATAACATGGATGAATCCTAATGCATATACATTAAATGAATGGGAAGAAACAATATTAGAATTAGATGAAAATGCTGAATATGGATATATATTAGATGTTGATTTAGAATATCCTATTGAATTACATGATGATCATAAAGATTTACCATTAGCACCTGAACATTATAATAATAAGCTTTGCACAACATTATTTGATAAAAAAGATTATGTTATTCATTCAAGAAACTTAAAATATTATCTACAAAAAGGATTAAAATTAAAGAAAGTTAATAGAGTTATAGCATTTGATCAAGATGATTATATGAAAAAATATATTGAATTAAATACCAAATTAAGATCCAAATCAACATCAGATTTTGAAAAAGACTTTTTTAAATTGATGAATAATAGTGTTTTTGGAAAAACTATGGAAAATGTTAGAAATAGATGTGATATTAAATTAGGCGATGAAAAGTTTTCATTAAAACACGCAAAAAAACCTAATTTTAAAACATTTAGTATATTTGATAAAGACTGTATTGCTTTACATATGATAAAAGAAAAGGTTAAGTTTGATAAACCAATCTATATAGGATTTTCAGTACTTGATTTATCAAAATTACATATGTATCAATTTTATTATGAAAAATTAAAGAAGTTTGATCCAAATATAAGGTTATTATATATGGACACAGACAGTTATTTTATAGAATTTAAAAAGGATCCATATAAAATTATTAAAGAAAATATTAATGAATTTGATACAAGTGATTATAAGAAAGAACATGAATGCTATAGTGAAAAGAATAAAAAAATAATTGGTAAATTTAAAGATGAGTTAAATGGTGAAATATTAGAAGAATATTGTGGTTTAAGATCAAAATTATATAGTTATGAATTTAATAATAAAAATCCTGTAAAATGTAAAGGAATTAAGAAAAGTGTTGTTGATAAAACATTACATATGGATGATTTTAAGAAATGTTTATTTGATGATCAAGAACAATATAGAGAAATGACTTGTATTAGAAGTTTTAAACATGAACTATATACAATTACAATTAATAAATTAGCTTTAAGTAATAGAGATGACAAAAGATTTATTTGTGAAAATAAAATTGATACATTACCTTGGGGGTATAAAAATAATTATAAATAAATGGAAATTTTAATTGTTCCAAAAGAATTAATAAATAATGATTTTGATATAAAATTATATTTATTTAAAACTAAAGTATCAAATAAATTTTTAATATATCTTTTTAAATATAAAAATTATTTTGTATATCATTATAAGTTTAATTTTATAATAGAACCATTTATAAATATAATAAAAAATTATGTTAAAGAAAGTTTTAAAGAAAATGATCAAAATTATATTAATAATTTATAACCATATAATATTGAATTTATACTATAATTTTATGTATATTTTTAAATATTTTCTTTAATAAATTTAAATATATTTAATAATTTATTGAATACCTAACCTAAAAATATCTATAAATTTTACTTTATTATCATTATAGGTCAGACCCGTCTTTAAGACGGGTCTCAAATTTGTATATAATTTATTATATTTATGATTATTTTTGAATGTTTAAGAAGGGTAATGTTTTGTTACCCTTAAGTTTTTATTGGATGATAAGGTTACCTCCTTTAAAAATTTTTAAAATAAATATTATAATTAATATGGGACCCATTTTGGGTCCTACCTAATTTTAATAAGTTTTGTATGTTTTTCATTATATGATAGGGGGGGACAAATTGTCCCCTCTAAAAATATCTATAAATTTTAATTTATCCTTATTGTTTTCTACTTTTTTATTTTAAAATTAATGAATATAAACCAGATTCATTAATAAATATTGTTTTAATATCTATTTTATTGACGCCCTGTTTTAGGGCATCTGAAAACATGTTTGTACATCAATTTTTAGGGTGTCATAATTTGTGACATCTATAATTTTTATGTAAATTAATTTATCATTATTATGTAAATGTAACTGTTGGTTACACTTGATATATTTTAAGTTTTATATATTTTTCTTTTACATTATCAATTAAAACTTTTCTAGAATTTTTATATTTTAAAATATAACAAATATCTTTTCTTTTAAACCAAGGTTTATTTTGTTTATTAAATACAATTAATTTATTATTAAATATAAAATTATTGTTAATTAAATAAATTATTGTTTTTATTATTTATGTAGATAAATTTTATATTACAAATTTTGTTTTAATCTTAAATATACAATACTTTTAATATTTTCATTATTTATTTGATTTCCATCACTATCTTGAATAGATATTACAATATTTTGAATTTTATTTATATTTTTTAAAGGAATATAATCAATTTCATTTGGTTTTTCACTAATTTTTGATCCATATTCAACATTTGGATAAAATGAATATAGAATTTCTGATTCTTTATGTAAATGTGAATGATCTTTATGATTTTCAAAACTAGGATCAACTAAATTACAATGTATTTCAATAACATCAAAAGGTCTAATTTTTGGTAGTTTTATTCCTTTTGTTAATACATTTGGTTCAATCATTTTATCATCTAATCCTAATAAATCAATTATAATTGTTGTTACTATAATTTTAACAGGAGATTTTATTATAATATATGGTCCATCATTTTTCAGTATAAAATCATTTTCATCAAATTTATTAATTTTCTTTTTAAATTCTTTTAAACTATTAATAAAAATATTTTTTATTTCTTCAATTGTATAATTTCCTTTATTTATATCAAAATATTGATCTATAATTTTATCATCTTCATCTTTAATAGAATATCCATAACAGTTTTTATAATCATTTGGTATATTTGATATAAAATTATCTGAATAAAATCCACTTAAACCAATACTATATTTTCCATCTAAATATATTGGATGTTCTAATCTTAATTCTAGTTTGGATGAATGACCAATTATTTTAAATAATTTCATCTTATTTAAATGGAGAAATTTTTAGAAAACAAAGATAATATAAAATTAGAATCATATGATAAAAATAATAAAAATGATCAACCTATTAGATTATTAATTATAGGAACAAGTGGATCTGGTAAAACTACATTATTATTAAATTTTATTTACAAAAGATTAATTCCATATTCAAATTTATATATTTTTAGTAAATCATTAGAACAACCATCTTATAAATTATTACAAAAAAGATTTAAAAATATAGAATCAAATATTAATAAACAAATTTCTTATTTTTCATGTGATGATATGATTCCACTAAATAAATGTAAACCAAATTCATTAGTAGTTTTTGATGATTGTATTTTAGAAAAACAAGATAAAATTAAAGAATATTTTATAATGGGTAGACATAAAAATATATCATGTATTTATTTATCACAATGTTATTCAAAAGTTGATATGCAATTAATTAGAAATAATTTAAATATGTTATGCATCTTTAAACAAAATGAACATTATATGAAAAAAATATATAATAATTTTGTTGGATCAGATATGAAATTTGATAAATTTAAAACTATTTGTAATGATTGTTGGAAAGAAGACTATGGATTTTTAACTATTAATTTATTAAAAAAATCAAATGATGGAAAATATATGAAAAATTTTTCTGATATTAAATAATGATAATGGCTTGTTGTATGTTTGATTCAATAATTGATAGAATATTTATTTTATTAGTATTATTTATTTCATTAGTATTTATATATTTAATGAAAATTACAGAAATAAAGTAAAATAAATTGTGTTTAACATAATTAGTGTTTATGTTAACATGATTTGTGTTTTGTGTTAACATGATTTGTTTTTATGTTAACATAATTTGTGTTTGTGTTAACATAATTTGTGTTTTGTGTTAATATGATTTGTGTTTATGTTAACATGATTTGTGTTTATGTTAACATGATTTGTTTTGAACCTAAATTTTTCTTTGTAATAAATGGATAAAATATCTGTTAATGAAGCTAAAAAATTAGATGATATTGAGAAAAAATTAATAAAAGAATTTAAAAATCAAATTAAAATTGAAGATAATTATGAAAAAATTAAACAAAAAGCATATGAACCTATAACATCAGCAATTGGTAAAGTTGAAAATAAAATTGGTGAAGTCTTAAATGAAAATAAAAACCTTATGGAATTGGTACCTATTGTTAATAATTTTGCCAATATATCAATACCAGAAACTGAAGAACTAAATTTACCTTCAAGTACTCCATTTAGACCAATCAGACAACCAATAATTCAAGAAGAATCGACATTTATTGACCCAAATTTAATTTCACCTCAAACATTAGATAAAATTATTGGTCCATTAGTACAAAAATATTTACCAAGAACAAAAGATGATAAATTTGGTTTATATTGGAATAAACATAAAAAATAATTTATGATTGGTGATAAAATAACTGTAATTGATAATGATGATTTAATAATTGATGATAAAAAATATAATGGAACACATGGATTATGGAGATTGTTAACTTATGAAAAGAAACCAGATAATAATTTATATACACAAGATGATTTAAATAATTATTCAAAAATTTTATGGGAAACTAATTCAATTTATAAAAATAATGATCCAAATAGTAAGAAACCAAAATCTAGTAAAGGTGATAAATATATTAATTTAATTAAACATATTTGGGAATTAAAAGGTGAAATTGAAGGTTCAGGAATCAGACAATATACAGAAAATAAAATTGAATATAGATTTATAGATGATTTAAATAAATTAGATAATATTATTAATTATATATATGCACAAGAAAAAGCTGGTAATAATAATTTTTTAAATGAAAAGAGAGCAATTAAAGACTTTATATCAAATAAATTAGATGAATTAATTGAAAAACCTGAAGGAATTAAGTATTTAAAAAGAATTTTGGCAAATATTTCATCACCATTATTAAAAGATGGATCAGGTATTTTAAATAATGTTATAAATAATTTACCTTTTGAATTACATGTACCTGGTTATCAATATCTAGGGCCTGGAACTAAATTAAATAAAAGAGTAAAAAGAGGTGATCCTGGAATAAATGATTTAGATAAAGCTGCTAAAGAACATGATTTATTTTATAGAGATCATAAAGATACAAAATCTAGAAATGAAATAGCTGATAAAATTTTACAAGATAAAGCATGGGATATAGTAACATCAAATAATCATGGAATTGGTGAAAGATTAATTGCATTACCAACATCAGGTGCTATGTGGATGAAAAGAAAATTTGGTATGGGTTTAGAAGTAGGATTAAAATTTTAATAAAATTAATTATGTTAATCTATATTATAAAAAACTATAAATTTTTTTCTTAATAAATGGAAAAAATAAATATAAACTTGACAGATAATCAAAAATCAAAAATAAAATTAGCATTTAAAAATAAAAGATCAGTTATAATTCAATTTAATATTGATCAATTTAATGAAAATGGAAAAGATATTATATTATTATCTAAAAGACAAATTAATAAACTAAATAAACATAAAAAATTAAATAAAGGATTAAGATTTGAATTTTCATATAATCAATTAAAAGAAATAAAAAATGGTGGATTACTAAAGGAAATTTTAGATTTTGCTGATAATATACCTATAGTTAAAAATTATACACCAAATGTTAGAAAGGGAGCAAAAGTAGTAAAAGAATCTATAATTCCTAAATTTAGAAATTTTGTTGATTGGTTAGATCATGAATTAAAAAATGTAGAAGGATCTGGTTTAGATAAAAAAACATTAAAATATATGTGTTGAAAATTATTAACTAAAATAACTTTCAGTCAGACAGTACAATATTAATTGCAATAGTAGACTTTATTTTTCACAATGTAAACAAAACATAACAAAATATCATATGTTTTTAAGTTAAATAATAAATGATCAAATAGGGAGTAGAATAAACACATGTCACATGTCAATGGTCAGTAACATCTTCTCCCCCTCTGCACAAGATGGCAACTTTAGTCATGGGTCTCTTGAATGAGCCGTACGTTGTGGTGACTTCTACTGTTCGGACCTGTCCGTCTTTGCCGGGGTAGGTTGCTGATATTCGCCCAAGGGGCCATGTGTTTCTTGGATTGTTTTCATCAACGATGATGGCCAAGTCCCCAATTTTTGGTGGTTCAGATTTTTCATGCCATTTACATCGCTTAGTCAGGCATGGAAGATATTCTTTCACCCATCGTTTCCAAAAGCTGTTGAGAAGCGATTTCACACGTGCAAGTTGTTTTTTGCAGAGCTTGTCTTTATCGATGGGAATTTCAAATGCCTCTCTGAGAAAATGATTTGGCGTTAAAGGTTCGATGTCATGAGGATCCATAGATACATGGGTAAGTGGTCGAGAATTTAAAATAAATTCTATTCTTACTAAAAGAGTTTGAAATTCTTCATCACGAGGGTACTGTGATAGCATTACGGACCTCAGAGCAGTTTTCACAGATCTAACGAGACGCTCCCAGCAACCTCCCATGTGTGGTGCACGGGGTGGAATAAAATTCCATTTGATTCCATGCCTCACTATGGCACGTTGGATGTGCTTATGGTCGATTGTCTTCACTGCATTACGAAGCTCCTTTTCTGCAGCAACAAAATTGGTCCCGTTGTCCGAGAATATCTCAGATGGGCATGGTCTGCGACTAATAAATCTTAAGATAGCCATTATGCAACTCTCTGTGTTCAGTGTATGTGCCACTTCTAAGTGTATGGCTCGCGTGGACAAACACGTGAAGATGACACCATATCTTTTTTCATGACGACGCCCTACTGTTACCTCTATCGGGCCGAAATAATCTACGCCAGTAAAGAAGAAAGGGTGTTCAGCTTTTAGGACTCTCATTTCTGGTAGAGGCGCCATCTGGGGAGGTCTTGGCTTGGCGTTGTTGATTCTGCATCTCATGCAATTATTCTTCACTCCTTTTACTGTGCATCGTAGGTTGGTTATCCAGAACCTTTTCCTCACCTCATTTATCACGGTTTCCGTCCCTTGGTGGAAGCAGGCTTCGTGATGCATTTTAATGATCAGTTTTGATATATGACTTTTACCATCAAGTAAGATGGGAAACCTTTGGTCCGGTCCAAGGTTAGGAGCATTGCTTGTTCTTGATGAGATTCTAATGAGTCCTGACGAATCTTCGAGGAATGGAGATAGAGCATATATGCGGCTTGACTTTGACAGAGGTCGTTTATGACACAGCATGCGTTTTTCTTCTTTGAAACTTTCTTCCTGAGCTGTCGTTAGGAGAAATATTTCAGCGGCTCTTATCTCTTCAGGACGAAGCTCTGGTATTTGATCGTATTTGACCGGTCTTAACTTCTTGTTTGATTTCTTTCGTAGTCGCAGGTTATCTTTGAACCTCAAAACCCAAGCAACAGTTCGAGTTAGCTTTTCCCATGAAGAGAACTTGTTAACATCGATAAGCTGTGACAACCGTTTGTCTTCATGTATACCAATAAACTGCCGTCGAATCTCCAGGTCTTCTTTCGATTCCAAAGTGGATGGTTGGTTTGGCCACTTTTCTTCTCCGCCGGTTAGGAAACTAGGTCCATGAATCCACTCGTGATGTAATGTCGCATTGAATTTTCTGTTAGACCTTGTAGCTATGTCTGCTGGATTTTGTTTGGATGGAACCCATTTCCATTCATCAGGTTTGGACAATTTCTGGATCTCCCCTATTCTGTTCGACACAAACTGTTTGTGGATCTTTGGTTCCGATTTAACCCAGTGTAGGACAGTAACTGAGTCTGACCAGAATGTTCTTTGGACTATGTCAATACCAATATCCTTTTGAATTCTGTTTGACAGTCTGCATCCCAAAACAGCTGCCTGCAATTCCAGCCGAGGGATGGTATTTGGTTTTAGAGGGGCTACTTTGGCTCGTGCAGCTACCAACATTGTCTTGTAGGAGTTGCCTATCTGTTGGACAAGATATACGACTGCAGAAAAGGCTTCCTGGCTTGCATCGACAAAGGTGTGTAGACTGATTCTTTCGAGTGAAATTTCATTGAAGTAACATCGTGGAATACTGAAGGTTTTAAGGTGTTTTACTTCGTCAAGCCAACTCTCCCACTTTTCGCAAATATCCTGAGGGAGTACTTCGTCCCAAGTTGTCTTCACTCGCCAAACATCCTGTACAATTATCCTTCCTTTAATGGTTGTTGGACATACTAAACCCAAAGGATCAAAAATGGACATAGCTGCCTTCAGGATCTCTCTTTTTGTGGGATACATAATCTCTGAGAAGGCTATCTTTTCAGTGCTGTGGTGAAAGTCAAAGGAGTCTGATTCTGCATTCCACCACAGGCCGAGTACCCGTTCAGTCGGTAAGTTTGTGTCAGATTTCAGTTGTTTGGCAGAATTCACTTTAAGGCTTTCAGGTATGTCTTGTAGAACTTCTTTGGAGTTTGATAGCCAGTTACAAATCTGGAAACCGCCGGCCTTGTGAATTTCTGTAATTTCATGAATTCGGCGGCGGGCTTCTTCTTCAGAGTTTGTAGAGTCTAAAAGGTCATCCATGTACTCCTTTGTCAAGATGGACTTGCTCGCTTCGGGGTAAATCGACTCAAACTGTTTTGCATTGTGATTAACTACATACAATGCGGCACATGGAGAACATGTAGAACCAAATGTCATTGCCTTCATGAAGTAAATATCCGGTTTTTGGTTTTCGTTCCCATTTCGCCATAAAAACCTTTGTGCATTGACATCTTCGTCTCTGATCAACACTTGGTGAAACATTTCTTTGATATCACCAACGATTGCATATTTTCGTAGGCGAAACTTGAGTAGAACGGATGGTAGTGAGTTTAGATAGTCAGGACCACTAATTAAGGCATCGTTGAATGATACTCCGTTTGCTTTGGCTGCCGCATCAAATACAAGTCTTAACTTTCCTGGTTTATTCGGGTTTGTAACACCAAAATGAGGAAGGTAGAATGTGCGGTCAGTGACGTTACTAGCTTCTTCCGCTGTTAGTTTTCGTACATACCCCTTTTGAATGTAATCTTCGATTTTCTCAGTATACTTTTGGTGAAAGTTTGTGTTCCTTTCCATTTTCTTTTCAATTGTCTTGAGTCTCTTCAAGGCATTATCGTAACTTGGTGGGTACTTGAAATCATCCGACTTCCATAGTAGTCCAGTCTCATAGCGATCTCCAACCTTTTTTGTGGTCTGTTGCAATATATTAATTGCACGTTTTTCTTCTGTCGATCTTATTTCGGTATCGCCGAGGGGTGTTTCACCATAGTTATCCGTCTGGAACGACTCTTTCACCATGTTGTGTAGCTTGTCATACTCAAAGGCTGTCAGAGAAAAGTTCTCATCAACTCGATCGCTGAATTTAGCACACTTACCATGCATGGTCCAACCCAGGTAACTCCACGACAGCACAGGAGAGTTCGGAGGTCCTTCAATCACTTTTCTTGTTAGAATAAGATCGACATTATCTTGGCCAATCAAAATGGAGGGCTTGGAATGCACTGTAGGAAGTGGTTGACTAATCGAGTTGAGATGAGACCATTTCTCTCGGAGTTTTACACTGTCAACATTTTGGATTGGTAAGTCTAATGTCGATTGTGTACGGACATTCTCCAAAGTAAATACTTCATCTTCGTAAAGTCCCTTTATTTTTAAACTAACTTTACGTGACGATGAGTCAAAGTGACAAGTTGAGTTTGACCAACAGGTTGTCAGTGGTTCTATCCTCCCTTCGACTCCTAGTTTGTCAGCCGTTGCAGAATCAAGTAAGGATACGGTTGAACCATCGTCCAAGAGGGCATACGTATCGATTTGACATTTAGGTCCATATAGAGTGACTGGACAAACTCTAAGGAGGACGCTCTTGGTAACCTTTTCTTCTGTATGCTTACCATTAATTTCCTTAGTTTTAGTATTTTCAGTTACCCTCTTTACTTTAGTATTTTCAGTTTCCCCCTTTACTTTAGAATTTTCAGTTACCCCCTTTACTTTGGAATTTTCATTTTCCCCTTTTACATCAGAGGGCTCCTCTGATTTGTCTACATGCAGTAAACGGTTATGGAACAACTTACAATTATTAATACCACAAGCCTTTTTTGTTTTACAATATTTTATTGGATGTTGGCGGAAACAGAAAAAGCACAGCTTCTTCTCAGCGACCATTTTCCACCGCTCCTTAACATCGGATTTCCTGAAAACTTTACAAAGGACGCTTTCATGTCTTTCGGGACAAAACATGCAACGATACGACTTACCGTCTTTTGTAGAGTTAGTCAATACTGGTTTTGTGTCGTATTTCTTGCGAGTAGAGGTCTCAGGCTGAGGACGAAAGTATATGCTCATCATTGAGCATTGGTTTTCCAACCAAGTAGAAAGGTCTGTTAAATTAGGCTTATTTAGGGACAAAGATTTTAAGTGTTGAGCCCAGTTGTACCTAAGGCTGTAAGGTAGCTTATCTAGTAACTCCATTAATAGTTGAGGATTCATCATATGGTGGTCCATTTGTAAGGATTCAGCTGTTGTAGTAAAATTAAGGACATTAGTTGAAAATTCTACAAGACCGTTTATGTCCTCCTCTTTGACTGGAGGCAACATTCTGGTCTTCTTTTGCATTGACTCTAAAATTAATTCCGGTCGACCAAACCGTATTTGTAGGGTTTTAATGACTGCATTTAAATTTTTGTCTGAAATAAACAAAGGTTTTACTGCATTAAAGGCATCCCCTTCAAGAGATTTTCTTATTCTAATGAGGTTGTCTTCGTCATTAAAGGATCCCTTTGTCTTTTCATAAGCTGAAAAGAAAATAGGCCAATCCTCAGGTTTCCCACTAAAGGAGGGAAGGTTTTGGCGTAGAGAGTTAGAACTAGACTTGTTTAAATTAATAGCTTGTAAGAATGAATCCGCTAACTTCTCAACAGCTGAAGACACAATGGCTGACGATGACATTTGAACGACATTTGACGAATGTTCTTTGTCATTTAGCCATTTTTCAACTTTGTTTTGGGATTCGTCTTCTAAGATATCATTTAAACCTACTATAGAGCCTACCTCTGTGATAGAGTCATGTCCACTACTGACCGAAGCAGACTTAAGCTCAGCCTCGATTTCCAGCAACCTTTTCTGGCGCTCCAGCTCCCTCAGCTCCATTTTTCTTTGACGTTCTAGCTCTCGACGTTGGCGTTCCATCTCATCCAGCTTCTTTTGACTTTCCATCTCATCCAGCTTCTTCTGACGTTCCATCTCATCCAGCTTCTTCTGACGTTCCATCTCATCCAGCTTCTTCTGACGTTCCATCTCCTTTAGTTCCATTTCCTTCTCCAACCTGTTAACTTCTTCTAGCTTTTCCAACTCAATTCGTAGTTTACTGCGACGACTTGCTTTTGAAGATGTTGTTTTAGTAGAAGTTACTGTCTTACTTTCATTGCATTTCTCATCCTGAGGAAGGTCTATATTTATTTCTTCAGTGTTTAAATCTTTTGTTGGTGTAAACCTGTCAGGTACTTTTTTAATCCTTGTAGATTTCCTGGTTGACATAATCTATGGGTTTCGGCACCAAAATGTTGAAAATTATTAACTAAAATAACTTTCAGTCAGACAGTACAATATTAATTGCAATAGTAGACTTTATTTTTCACAATGTAAACAAACCATAACAAAATATCATATGTTTTTAAGTTAAATAATAAATGATCAAATAGGGAATAGAATAAACACATGTCACATGTCAATGGTCAGTAACAC
>CM061533.1:50650696-50776294 GCA_030545055.2 Neoaliturus tenellus | reverse complement strand
TATCAGTGTGTGTGTGTGTGTGTGTGTGTGTGTGTGTGTGTGTGTGTGTGTGTGTGTGTGTGTGTGTGTGTGTGTGTGTGTGTGTGTGTGTGTGTGTGTGTGTGTGTGTGTGTGTGTGTGTGTGTGTGTGTGTGTGTGTGTGTGTGTGTGTGTGTGGACAGGTTCCGCAATATTTGTGGGGCCAAGTGTGTGAATTTCACCTGAGTGCGGGGCCTTCTGAAATTGTGGGGCCATACACACGGCCCCACAAAGATTTATTTTTTTTATTTTGAGTAAAAATCCTACTTTTTATGGTCGAAAAAGTCAATAATCGTTAGGTTAGGTTAGGTTAAGTTAGGTTAGGTTAGGTTTGGTTAGGTTAGGTTAGTTTAGGTTAGGTTAGGTTAAATTTTGTTGTATGGCCCCACAATACAAATACGGCCCCACAATACCTATCAAATGCACATACATGGCCCCACAAATAGATGTGTAATGCCAAGGCCCCACAAATATAGGCGAACAAGTTTGTGTGTGTGTGTGTGTGTGTGTGTGTGTGTGTGTGTGTGTGTGTGTGTGTGTGTGTGTGTGTGTGTGTGTGTTTTAATATTTTTATTTATTACTTTTTATATTGCTAATTTCAGTTTTGGGTAAACACATCAAATTAAAATTTTGCATGTTGGAAACGTCATTAAGTTACAATTTTTTTTAGACATTTAAAAACTACTTTGGTTTCCAATTGGCTGTCATCTAAAATTTTCAAAACTATATAAATATGAAAGTTAAAAATCACTCACTACTAAAAAGCTGTAAAATATGTATTTATTTAAACATAATTAACGATTTGACAGATTGGACAACAAATAACTGAAGAAATGAAATTTCTCTTAAAGGAACAGTGCTATTCTTTAATAATTGGCTTATAAGTGTCTTTTTATATATAGGATGAGTTGTTTCTATTAATAAATCGGTTTATTACAGTATATAGTAGTTTATTTTTAATAATATATGAATTATCTTTATAAAATTTTAAATATACTTCATAGTTTTATTAAATTTTATTACAAAAAATAAAATGTACCTGAAACACATTTTTTTAGTATAAATAAAAATGGACCGGATGTATATTGGTTAAACAGCTTTTCTTTACTGCCAATAATACAACTATTTTATTTGACGTTAATTGTATCATATTTCAGAATACTTAAGAGACTAAACAATAGTTGTATTAACATCATTACGAAACTTCTTTAGTTTGATGTAGTTAGTGAAACGTGTAGTTAATAATAGAGACAAAACAAAAATTTAATTTCCAAACACAAAAATGTATAAATAATGTCGAAATAAAGTAAAATCATTTCTTAACTCTCATTCACTTAGTAACGTCAAGTGATCCTTTCTTAAAAAATCTTTTTTAATCCCATAACATTAAACAGATATGATAACTAAGTATAAATAAATACTCGCCTACGGCTCGATGGGGGCTCCGCCCCCATGCCCCCTTTGGGGTTGCCCTAAATTTGTAGAATAATTAAAAGTCAAGTATGTAATAGGTTAGTTACACGGAAGAGCTAGACATTAAAGACAGCAAAAGAACGGTTTAATACACAAAATTCACAAACAATAGTAAAAAAAGCTTTAAAATCTCCTATGAATCCGTTTTAATACCCCTTCGTAAAAAGTAATAAGTGCAAAACATATAACAGTATGGCAGTACATTTACCAAGTTAATGTGAATTACAAACACTTTACATGAAAATGTTAGAAATTTTGAAATTACGAACCTTTTTAAGGGTGAAGGGAATGAGATGCTACAAAATCTCAATGGGCCGAGCTTTTAGAGCATCTAAAAATAATATAATCCTGACAAAACATATATCGGTATTGCAGTACTTTTACCGGATCAAATAAAATCACAAAAAACTATAAATAAAAAAATTGTAATAATTTCGTATTATCACAGTTTTTTTAAACAACTACTATACTAAAATTGGCCAATGGCTGCTCCTATAGTAAGACCTAGAGATATGGTCATAATATAAATTCGTCTCTTCCATGTGCCATAACAGTAAACGACACATGTTGAAATAGAGCAAGTGTTGTGAAAGAATTTCGATATCTTGAAAGTACGCTCCTTTTTAAGGGTTAAGGTGGTGAGATACTGCCAAATTGCAAAGGACCGAACTTGTAGAGCGTCTAAAATAGAACAAATTACTGGCGAAATATAAATCAATATGGCAGTATATTTTTCAGTAATTTACAAACACTTCACATGACAAAAAGTCAATAATTTTGTGTTTTTTCCTATTATTCTGATCTTAACTTTGATTGAAATTGACCAATGACTGCAAAAATAGTAAGAACTAGTTGGGTCTAGAATATTTACTAAGTTTGAGGCATCTGTGCACCATAATAATAGTAAATAAAAAATATTAAAATAGCGATTTGTTTGTGGAAGAATTTATGAAGTTTGAAATTACGCCCCTTTTTAAGGATGAAGGGGGTGAGAAAAGCCAAAATGTCTCAGTACCGAATTTGTAGAGCGTCTATAATAGAATATAGTAATGGCAAAACATATATCAACTACCAAGTTAAAGTGAATTGAGAACACGTTACATGAAAAAAATGTTAAGGATTTTGGGTTTTTGAATTTTTTTTTGGACTTAACTTCGATTGAAATTGGCAAAAAGCTACTACTATACAAAGAACCTGTTGAGGTCATAATATAAATATAAATTCATGCATACATATTACATAATAGTAAATAAAAATTTCAAAATAGCTCAATTTTAGAGAAAAATTTTAGAAGTTTTGAAAGTACATCCTTTTTTAAGGGTGAAGGGGGTGAGATACGGCAAAATTGCATAGAACCGAACTTGTAGAGCGTCTAAAATAAAATATAATACTTGCAAAACATATATCAATTTTGGAGTACATTTGCCTGAATAAAGTAATTTACAAACTCTTTATACGATACAATGTTAAGAATTTAGTGTTTTTCAATTTTTTTTTACTTAATTTTGATTAAAACTGGCCAATGGCTGCCACTATGGAAAGATATAGTTGAGGCTATAATATAATCTAAATTTTAGGCATCTGTGTGCCATTTTAGTATATAAAAAAATATTAAAATAGCGAAATTTTTGTAAAGAAATTCAGAAATTTTGAAAGTACGCCCCTTTTTAAGGGTGAAGGGGATGAGATACAGTAAAATGTCATAGGACCTAAATTGTAGAACGTTTAATTCCAAACTAACGATTTTTCCTCAGATTTGAGCTAGGACTTCTCGTTCAAAAGTTATAGCCAAAATAGAAAACCCTTACATGTTCAGGTTTCCGATGTCATCCCTTTTTATTTATTGAGGGGGTTAAAATTTGAAAATTCTATGTTTTGGGATTTTTCCTTCGTGTTGACCATACAAATGACGTGTGTACAAAATTTCAAGTTTCTAGCTCATCTGGAAGTCCAAAATACTTTGTATACATGATCAGTCAGTCAGTTTCACATCGGGTTGTATAGTTATTAGACTCGCCTACGGCTCGATGGGGGCTCCGCCCCCATGCCCCCTAGTTCGTTCCCCCTAATTCATTAACGTCTAATAATTTACGTCAAAAAAATACAGATAAAAAATACAGATAAAAAAATACAGATCAAAGCTCAAATTTTGTCTTAACGTAGGGTTTGGTCCTAAGGTTAACAAAATCCCTAAGGTTAATCTAGGGAGAATTATTGGCAGGATTCCTAGCTATAGGTGTAACAAATACGATAATTACTAAATTACGACAATGACTAAACTTGTATTAAAATTGACTTATGGTTTTTACTATAGTATGACCTATTTGAAGTTATAATATGTACTAAATTTCAAACACCTAAGTACCATAATAGTATATTTAAAGTTTTAGGATAGCACCATTTTCGGTGAAAGAACTTTACAATTTAGAAAGTACGCCCCTATAAACGGGTGAAGGGCCGAGGTACAGCTAAATTTCATAAGACTAAATTTTCAGAGTGTCTAAAATAAAACGTAACACTGGCAAAAAATGTATCGATATTGCAGTATATTTAGCAGATTGACGTAAATTACTAACACTTTACATGAAAAAACTTCAAGTTTTTACGATGTTTTTGGACTTAACTTTGAATGAAATCAGAAAATAGCTGATACTATTGAAAGAACGGTTGAGGTCATAATATGTACTGAACTTCAAGCATGTATGTGCCAGTATGGTAAAAAAACTTATTAAATCAACAAGACTTTTGTGAAAAGATTTCAAAATTTTGAAAGTACGCCCATTTTAAAGGGTGAAGGGGGTGAGATACGGCAAAGTTTCATTGGACCAAACTTGTAGAGCGAATAGAATAGAAGGTAATTATGTCAAAACTCAAATTGATATTGCAGTATATTTGGCAGATTCAAGTAAATTACAAACACTATACATGAAAAATGTTAAGGATTTCGTATTTTTTAAAACCCTTTTTAGGCCTCAACTTTGATGGAAATTGCCCACTGGCTTTTACTATAGTTAGATTTAGTTAAGGTCATATTTACTAAAGTTCAGGCACATATCTGCCATAATAATAAATAAACAATATTAAAAAAAGCATATTTTTTGGAAATGAATTTAGAAACTTTGAAAGGACACCCCTTTTAAAGGTGAAGGGAGTGAGATATGGCAAAACTACACCGGAATAACTTATATAGAGCGTCTGATTTGTCCGCTCTGACGCCATGAATTTTCCCTCAGATTTTAGTTAGGACCTCTCGTTCAAAAGTTACGACCTGCAATGTCGTGGTTTTACAATTATTTTGGACTGAAATTAGATTAAAACTGGCCAATGGCTGCTACTATAGTATGACCTAGTCAAGGTCATAATAGGTACTAAATTTTAGACGTCCATGTGCCACAATAGTGACAATAGTGAAATAACTTAATCATTGTAAAAGAATTGTGAAATTTGAAAGTACACCCCTTGTAAGGGCGAAGGGGGTGTAATATGGAAAAATGTGTGAGGACCAAATGTGAAGACCATCTAAAATATAATACAATAATTGAAAACGTACATCGATATAGTACTATATTTACCAGATTTAAGTCAATTACAAACACACTATACGTTAAAAATGTTAAGGATTTCGTGTTTTTACGAGTTTTTTGGTCTAAAATTAGGTTGAAATCGGCCTATGAATGCTATTATAGTTAAACCTATATGAGGTCATAATATTTACTAAATTTCAGACATCCATTTGCCTTAACAGTATATAAAAAATATTAAAATAGCGCAATTTTCGTGGACGAATTTTAATATTTTGAAATTGCGTCCACTTTTAAGGGTAAAGGGGATGAGATACGGGAAAATGTCAAGGCACCAAACTTGTAGACCATCTAAAATACAGTACAATAATTGAAAAATATTTATCAATGTAGCACCATATTTACCAGATTGAAGTAAATTACAAACACTTTACATGACAAAATGTTAAAAAAATTCGTGTTTTTACGATTTTCTTTTAGCTAAACTTCGATTGAAAGTGGCCAATGAATGCTAAAATAGGAAGGTTACTATTGGGGCATTATATGTACTAAAGTTCAGATATCTATTTGCCATAATGGTAAATAAAAAAATAAAATAGCGCAATTTTTGTGAAGAAATTTTGAAATTTTGGAAGTACGCCCCTTTTTAAGGGTGAAGGGAGTGAGATACAGTAAAATGTCATATGACCTAATTTGTAGAGCATTTAATTCCCAATTAACGATTTTCCCTCAGATTTGAGGTAGGAACTCTCGTTCAAAAGTTACAGAGAAAATAGAAAACCCTTACATATTCAAATTTTTTATTTCTACCCTTTTAATTTTTTTTGGAGGGGTTGAAATGGTAAATTGGTGGTTTTTAGATTTTTCCCGATGGTTTCTGAACAATAGCCACCTACATGCCGAATTTCAAGTTTGTAGCATAATTGGAAGTGGTCAATAATTTTGATTCTTGTGAGTGAGTTACACATGCCGGTGTATAGTTATTTAGACTCGCCTACGGCTCGATGGGGGCTCCGCCCCCATGCCCCCTTAGGGGTTGCCCTAAATTTGCAGAATAATTTAAAGTCAAGTATTGAACAGGCTAGTTCCACCAACTAACTGGACAGCGAAGACAGTAACAAAACGGGCTAATACGCACTACTCACAATCAATAATAATAATAACAATAATATCCTTTGAAAATATTTCACGGGGCTCAGCCCCCATGCCCCCTAGTTGATTTTACTAATTTTGTTAATCATTCACAAAGTCTCAAATAATGAACTGTCTAGTTCCACCAAAGTACTGAACAGGTTAGTTCCATCGAAGTTTTGAAAAGCTAAGTTTTAAATTACGTGTAACTCTACAAAAATGTGTGATACTAACTCCTCCACGTTACCAACTGGAACGTCAACGATTTTAGATGCGGCACAGAAAAATTGCAATGGGGCAAAATTAATCCAAATTAAGTATCTTTAAATTAAATTTTCATAGATAAAAAAATGTAATGTGCCCACTATAGCAAAACAATAATGCTAAAAAATATAAAATAATTGATTATGTGAAAATAACTATTAAAATAATAAAATAATCAAGCTATAATAATGCATAAACTAAAGAAATTGAAAGTAACACTTAAAGCAAATCTAGCATCGCCACCCACGATATTAATAGAATCGGAAAATAAAAACTAATAAAAATCGAAGTTTTGAAAAGCTAAGTTATTAATTTACTTGTAACTCTACTAAAAAATGTGATGCTACTGTAACTATTCCACGTTACCAACTACTTAGTCTGAAACGTCAACGAGTTAACATGCTTTACATTAAAATTGCAATTGGTCAAAATTATTTCAAATTAAGTATTTTTAAATGAGATTTTCGTACATTTTAAAAATAATGTAATTTGCCCATTAGAGTAAAACAATAATGCTAAAAAATAGAAAATAACCAATAATAAGTGTGAAAATTACTATTAAAATAATAAAAAAATCAAGCTATGCTAGTTAATAAACTTAGGAAATTAAAAATACAATTTGTACTAAATATAGTATCGCCAACCACGATATTAAAAGAATCGGCTGATACAAACTAATTAAAAATAAAAACTTGTAAATTTCAGTATATAGAAGAAAAACGTTTAAATTACTGAAATAGCAAATAACATTCAAATCCATAAGCAAAAAAAAGGAATTAAATAACATGAAAACAAAATTATAGGAAATAATAAAAACGGGGTAGATTAGCAAAAAACCCCTACTATTACAAACTACTAATTATAAGAATATAAAATATAGACCTGTGAAATAATAATTTATTCATAAAATCCTGTTAGTTTTGTTCAATAGCCGTTTAAAAATTCTTAAAAACATATTTTAAGTGTGTATTAAAATAAAATATAAAACACTGAATATAAATAATGCAGAAAAATAATAATTAACTGTCTATTAAGTATAGTACTAAGTAATAGAAGTATATAACGTTAAGATCACGGCACGAGCTACACAGAAAATTCATTGAATGCGAAATTCGGCTGATAGGTTCACATGGGGTGAATTTGAATAAGTAATCCAAAATAAATTGAAATGAAACGAGAACCTAACATTTAAATCTGTTCTTTTTGTTCAACACTTATTTAAACATTCTCAAAAACAAATTTTAAGTGTTAAAAAAATCTAATATAAGACACTGAATATAAATCAAACAGAAAGATAATAATTAACTGTCTATTAAGTATTGTACAAAGTAATCAAAGTATGTTACATTAAGATCACGGCTCAAGCTTCACAGAAAATCCATTCAATGCGAAATTCGGCCGGACGAATAATTCCGTGTGAATTTGAATAAGCAATCTAAAATAAATTGAAACAAAACGAGAACCTAACATTTTAATCTGTTATTTCTGCTCAACAGTTATTTAAAAATTCCCTGAGACATATTTATGATGTGTGTAAAAATATAAAAGAAACGAGCTTTCAACGCAGCACAATCCCATTGCTATTTCGAAGTCAAGTGGATAACGGTTTGTTAAATATGAGGGATACTAACGTTGCCAACAGCAAGAAAGCAGGTGTAGTTAAAAGACATGATTTAAATACAAGCGAGAACTAAGCGACTATTCACCCGCCATGGGAATTTAATCCATAGTAGGAGAAGAAAATTCACCTTTGGTAAACATTCAAGATAGCGCATATGCTGCATTAGCTACAAATTAGGCATTATCACTGTATACATCATAACAAGTATAACCCTGGGTCAATGGTGAAATGACCCGCTCTCAATGCAGCAAACCACCGTAGTTCATATTAAATTAGAGTCTATCCATCGAGGGATACAATGTTTGTATCACACATTGGTGTAGTTGAAAGAGATCATTTAAACACAAGCGAGAACTAAACCTGAAGAGTGATCTACGATACCACGCGGCGATATACGCTGATACGGCTGAACTACGTTACCGACAAATCTATATTTTTTACCTTTTTTATAGTTTAAAAGTAAAAAAGTTGTAGTTTTATGATTTTCCCTAAATTGACACATCTCAAAGAATGTCTACGCCAAATTTCAAGTCTCTATCTTAAACGGTCGCTTCAGGACTTTAAGATCATCAGTGAGTCAGTCAGTCAGTGAGTCAGTTACACATGGGGCTGTATATATTATAGACTCGCCTACGGCTCGATGGGGGCTCCGCCCCCATGCCCCCTTAGGAGTTGCCCCCTAGTTTGAATTAATAAAAAGTCAAGTTTGAAATAGTTTAGTTCCACACAAGATCTGAACAGCCAAGACAGTAACAAAACCATCTAATACTCTGAATTCACAATCAATAGTAAAGAAAGCTTTAATAATCTCCTATTAGTAGGTTTTAATACCCCTCCTTTGTAAATAGTTGAAAAAATTGAGCCGTGAAATAAATATTATTTATGTAAGTATTCTAGGTGTTTTGCTTGATGGAGGGTCCAAAACAATAATTGGTTGCCCCAATTCCGTAAATTACTGTCAAAACCTCATACAATGAACATGCTAGTTGAGGGCTCAACTCCAACAACAGTAACAGAAGCCGCCAATACACACTACTAACAATAAATAATAATAAGCTTTGAAATTTGCCGACGGCTCATGGTTTAATCCCACTCCCTAGTTCCCCTTAATTCGTTAAAAAATATAATGGAGTTGTGAAATATTAATGAACTATGTAAATAGTAATGCTCAAAAGTTGTTGTGTAAAAATTTGGGAGGTACGATTGTGATTGCACATGATTGAGGTAATAGCTGTATTCTGAAGAGATAAAAAAAGAATAAAATTATATAAGTTTATATAGAGGATCGTTGTATGTAATAGAAGAAAAAACGGACAAAATCAAGATATTTGAAATTAAAAAATATGGTATAGGCTAAGATGCTTCAGTTTCGCCACGGGGGGGCCAAGAAACACAGGAATCATATATGTACCATATAGAGGAACGATAACAATCTTAAAATGAAGAAAGTTGCAACTTAAGAACCATAAAATCGGCGTACATTATGCATTTTCAACCAATGGTAGTAATCCAATGGTAGTAAACCAATGTTAGTATAGAATACCAATTGTGAAATAATAGTCAAAAAAGAATTATTGGTTAAATTAAAATATACTGAAAGAGTTACAATAATTTATAAGCATAGAATAGGTTTCAATTACAACAATAATAGGGTTAATCGAGACTTAAGGTGAGAGCACTGCATTGAGGAAGTTTGACGGACAAAGTGGCAGCGAGAAAAATTACTATTGAGTTTAATTCAATTGGTTATTACAATATTTCTCAGCCTGATGGGTCATCAGATATGTAGATGGTCTTAAAAAAAAAACGTCGGAAGTAGGTAAACGTTGGCGAAGGTAAGAATGGAAAGTCCAATCGTTCTATAACTTAATATGTTCAATCGTTTCCTAAACTAAAATCTAAGCCTGATTGGACGGCACGATTTCGATTCAGTAAACGTCATTTTCAATAATAACACAGCAATTAAAGCGAAAACCATACGCAGGACAACACTTGAATGTAAATATACGCTTTCGATGCAGTAAACTTCATTTTCAATAATAACACGGCAATCAGAGGGAAAACCATACGCAATCAACTATTATCGGGAAGAGGTGTAGTTAAAAGATATCATTTAAATACAAGCGAGAACTAAGCGACTATAATAGCGCTCCGAGCGACATCTTTAAGATCCAAAGTACTTCCTTACCGACTCCTCGTCTTTTTAGAATTTTCTACGATTTGTAAGTTGAAAATTTATAGTTTTAGGGCATTACTAATGTATAAATCAAAGCGAGTATTACCCAGGTGAAATAACCCGCTCACATTAGTAAGACACCGTCGTCTACATAAGACGTTCATGTTTATATAGGATATAACATTTGTGTCAAACAGGGGTGTAGTTGAAAGGAAACATTTAAACACGAGCGAGAACTAAACCTGCAGAGTGATCTACGATACCATCGATGATATACGCTGATACGGCTAAACTACGTTACCGACAAATCATTATTTTTTATCTTTTTTATAGTTTAAAAGTAAAAAAGTTGTAGTTTTATGATTTTTCCTAAATTGAAACATCTCAAAGAATGTCCATGCCAAATTTCAAGTCTCTATCTTAAACAGTCGCTTCAGGAATTTAATATCATAAGTGAGTGAGTGAGTGAGTCAGTTACACATGGGGCTGTATATATTATAGATAAAATAAAATTACTTTTTAAAACGTTTCTGTGCTACATATAAACATAGGATATTTTCAAATACTACTATATATTAGAATCAATAACGATATAATTTTATGGTGATAAGATACAATTTTCCCCGATTAAGATGATAAATTTTTAAACTGTTTTTAAGGGTTTGGAGTATCGATGTAAATTGTAAAATGATTGAATGTTTATTTTTTTTTTTTAGATTTTAAAACTATTGTTACGATAAAAAACTGCACATTTTATACTTTTGAACAAAAAGATTTATTGATTGGCATACATGTAAACTTTAATTGGTCCTCAATTATTAGTTTCGTGTCTTTTTAGGGCAATCATAAAAGAAATGTGAACTGTCAAATGGTCATTTTCAAACAATTTAACTTTGGTTGCAAAGAATACTTTTCGCTTCTACCGACGTTTGACAACAAGTGAACCCATTTTAACTTCTAGGGTGGCAAAACTTTGTCGGAAAGTGTTTTATAATATTGTTATGGATGACATATTTCTGTCTTATTTGGTGAAACTCTTTGTTATTCGTTCAGTTTTATTGTTGTTTCGTTTATTTTTTTTTTTTTTTAGAAAATTTTCTTTGTGTTCGTCAATTTTGGAGTATTATAAAAATTACAAGTAAATCCTTTGTAAAAATAGGTTGGAAAGTGGGAAATCCAATAATCCATTTACCGCATATGTTTAAAACAGTAAGGTAAAAAACACCTTTGGACATTTCGTGTGAGACATTTTCTGGGCCGCTTTACAGACGGGTTGAACCAAAACAAACATTTTCTGTCCTATATTAGCAGGTTTAATTCGTATTTAGAAAATATTTAGGCACGTTAAATCGGTAAAAAAAATCAAAAAAAGAAAAACATTCTTATGTAGATTTAATAGAGGCCATGGTTGAACCAACTAGAACGCTTTTATTAGACTACTAAGGTATAGGCGTAAGTAAAGAATCAAATTGTTGAGCTTATAAATAACTAAAGAGTACCTAAGTGTTGCATAATAACCGTTATTGTTTTTAAAGAATAGGCCCAGGCCTACTATGACAGACGTTTTAGGTAAAATAATGGGTTTTCTTTCCATTTATGTATGTTATTGAAACTTACACACTAGAACACATACATCACTAAAAAATGTTTTTGGTGTACAGAAAGTAAAATTAACGACGAAGAAAAATGAGAAATATGCCAAGTAGCATGTGATAATTGTAATAAATTATATAATGGTTAAACACCTAGAAAACTAGAAACAGCTTAGTATATTTTATGTTACATTAATAACAATCTTTTTATTTCATACATCTGAGCTCAAACCTCACACCTACCTCAGTCCTCACTAGAACCTCACTAAGCCTGCGACTTCAGAAATCCTCAGACCTAATCTCCGCCGCAAATACCTTTATTCTTACATCAGACACCAACTACTTTTGGATTCCTATCACCACGTTGCTACTCTTTTAATATGATTATTGACTGACAAAAAATAGAGACTTCTCTTTCTGATGACATCATAAGACCAAAGAAAGAGTTCAGAGGGTCACAGACCATACTTCTGATGTCTACGTTTAAGGGTTATAAATTTCAGCTCTCATAAGTTGTTCATCTTAGAAATGGTTAACACATCTTATATCAAAAGCTAAAATAGAGTGGAAACAAATAAACTCATTAGTGTTGTTGATATGTAAAAAATATTTACCTAGGTAAATCTTGCATAAAATGTTAAATCTGTATTAAATTTGTAAGTTAATAATTATTAGCATTTACGAGTGGAACAATAGAGGCATGAATAATAACTCATATTTATGAAAAATATCCACTGTAATAACTGAAACAGATAAAACTCTAATTTAAACTTTGCTGAAACAACCATTTTGAGATGCATCTTTAAATATAAATGATACCATTATGTAGCTTGCACATGGCGGCTTATTGTGGTTTAATGGGGCGTACAGCCAATTAAATACGGCACTTATATGTTTGTATATCATCCCGGCACTAATGATCACAATCACAATGATTTCTCTCATTCTCTTTTGGTCATATTTACAAATGCATTAGTTTACGCCACACTTTTTAAAACGAAATTTTATCGGACTATTTTTGTGATCTCACTTCTCATGATGGTACTATGTAATATATAATTTCTTTACTTAAGCAGAGTTCGTGATTGATAAAAAATGTTACTACTAATGTTGGAAGGATTCAATTTACTGAATAAAAAATCGGTCGAATAAGTATGTACCACAAGGGGCACACTTACTAAAGGGATATGTCACTAAAGTTCTCGCCAAGTTTCGTCTTGAGGGCACAAACTTAGACGGATTGCTAAACAACTTTATTCACTAGCCTGTTGACACTGAGGTCCACAGAGAGCAATTATTTGTATATATCAAGTGAATTACACATATTACCAACATGTATGTAGTTAGTGATCTGTTTAAACTACTGTTCCTAAAGATTTGAGTATGCACTAAGAAAATAAAAAACATTAAACAGGTTAAATTAATATAAATATTTAATCTTCATATAGAAAGCAAAGCGATACAAAATTTGAACGCTGACAAATTAGGAACTGACTTTTACTGTAGAAGAAAGCATTTCGTTCTCAATGTTAACGGAATAAACTACGTAACTCAAGTGCAGGACTGGTTATCCACTTGAATTGTTCTGTTGTTTTACCTACACTTTTGTTTTCGAGCCTTTAACTTCTTTCTGTTTCAGAAACCATTCACAAAATTTAAAATTTTATTTCCATAGAAAAACGAGTTACACTCTGTTGCTCAACCATGGATATCAATTAACGCTATACCATTTTATAAAAAAAATAATTGTCCTTTTGATCTCTGAGGTAAGATATTTTATTCAACACTGTAAAAATGTAAGTTTTCAAACAAACACGCAAACATAAAATCTGTATCAATTGTTTCGAATCGAAAAGTAAGTAAACTAGTAGTAAATAACATTATTATGGAGTTTAAATCTAACCTTTAATTATTTGTTTTTCTATATAGGCCTTTTAATTTTTTTTAATTTTATTTAATTTTGTTTTATTTTACTTAATTTTATTGTTTTTATTATTTATTTATGTTAAAATGTAAAATAAAATTGTAGAACCAAGAACAATGTTTCAATTTTAGAAGTTATAAATTGATATAGTTCGGGTTGCTGATGTTGCGATTTGGTTTAGATGGTCCTAAAATGTCAAAACTACTTGATTTGCATACATGCTTTAATTGACAACAGTTTATATATATATATATATATATATATATACATATATATATATATTTAGCATGGTATCATAAAATAGATTGTTATATATCATTTCGGATGATATATAAATTAAATATATAATTATTTCTATATGATATATTGCATTTATATCATATATAAATTATATATAACAATGCATATCATATAATGCATAAAATATTGCATAGAACTATTAATTTAAACAACTTTTTTGTAAAAAAGATCTGTTTTTTATTAAAAGTTTACTAGAAGTAATAATCTATTCACCTATTACCGTAAATCTATCGTTGTATTCTTGCACCCGGCGGCTTATGAATGGCAAAAATAAAATAATTTACTCTTTTACAAAAAAATTAGAAACTCGTTTAACAAAGGTGAAATTTTAAATAACAATATTTTTTCAAGTCGTTTCACCATCACGCCGACAATTCATTGGATGATTTATCCACTGGGCGTAATTGCATTCGATCCTTACTCAAATGATGTTTTCTGTTATTCAGGTTAAACTTTACTCTAACCAGTTAGATGGTTTAAAGTGAAATAATGTTGACCTAAAAAGTTTTAAATAACTAGTTTATTTTCACACAATATCGGCCTTACAATAAGAATAATTCTTAAGATAAGATTAATTAAACATTTAGATTGAAAATTTTATTGGAATCGTCCAAAACCTGTTTGTATTAGCAAGGTTCTTATTAAATATATCATTAAACTGATTCATAATACGATTTATGTGAAACTGTTAACACTCGAATCAGTGGCCCTCAGGTTTCGAACATCCCTCTTATTATATACAATTGAAACAAGTTTTATGGTGTTCCTCCTGGTCGATTATGTGGAAAATAATTTTATTTCGTTTCCAGGACTAATACGGTTTTTGTAATCAGTTTGAGACTCTTTATGGCAAGAACAATCGTGGAAGAAAAAGTATAAAAATTATTTTAGAGGTAAAAAAATGTCTTGAAGGTACGTTTCAATGGTAAACAAAGCACAGTTGTGGCCCAATCTTTCCTTTCCATAAATTATCCTCAAAATTCGTTCCAATCTTAAGCGAGGTTTTCTTACCTTCAACCTAAATTTCACTTTACTTGTTTCCATCGCATGGCTACGATACAAAAGCTCACCTTTATTTACATGTGTGTCTAAATACTTTTTATGACTGTCGTGTATATATCGTTTACTATGAAAACTGATTTTATTCATATTATTAGTCAAGTAGGCACTACTTTAAATCAGCAACGATGTAAGATAATAATAATTCTGTGGCACACAGAGTCAGTTGATATAGTAATGTCAAGTGTTTCGATGAATATAGATGTAACTAAAGTTGGACACAACTTAGATCATTAATTTCCTCGAAAGTTCCTAAACCCTATTTTATCAAATGATAAATTACTTAGACTTTTTGTATACTTGAACCCGAGGGCTTATAATATATTTAAATGGTAGGAATTGATTTTAGTGATTTTAGAGATTTTTTTTATATATTATGTTTTATCTAGCTAAGACGTTTGCAAAGGGTTCCCGTAACATTGAATGTTTTCAAGGTAGAGCAGGGGTTTAAAATTATATGCGTAAATACCATGATAAGTAATTTTGATACAAATGTATTTATATTTATGAAATAAATATCTATTCTAACTGATATGTTGAATAACAATGTGACAGTGAGCAGAGTGCCTAACTAAAGCTCATAACTGTCATGGATCATAACTAACTATAGTCACCTGTTGATGGGCCAGCATAGTACAAGTGAAGCTGGGCTGCAATGGTCTAGGGCCTTGAATTTAGCTTAGTAAAGAACGATCAGCGATTCCATTTTAGATTATTATTTATTTGCACTGACGCATGAGCTCTTCACTGTGAAATTAAACGTTTCACTATTGGTAGGACTTTTGACTATCCAAAAAAGTCTTACGATGTACACTAATTCATAGATTCAATAAAACAGTTACATAGATTTAAATACAATGGTTAAACGTAAATATGCTCATTACTAATTCGTTTTAAATGCATTAGAGTAATAAAAACTAACCATACTATTTTTGTTTATTAAAGAGTGAACACACTTAAATATATGTTTAATACAGACGCAGACCTGAATGCTGCAGAGAGCTGCAAGTAGCGTTTTGAGGTTTAAATACATTGCTACATACCCCCCATGAACTCATACGATGTCTATTAACTAATTTGTTAAAAAAACAATGAAAATAATATACTGGGCAAAACACAACATGCAAACATTTCAAATCTTAAATTATAAGATACAGTAGTTACAAATTGCTGTAAGATAAATGTTTCTCATGTAGTAAACACGAAAAATATTTTACCATTATTTGATAATATTGAATATAAAACATTCATCATTAGCAGGTGTAGGTACCACGTATGAAGATAATTCAGGACGTCTAAGATAGTTTGATGCATCAGTGTGTTTTGCAGTCATGAAAGTTGATCTTAATTAAACGACAGATTCGTTTAGAAATAAATTCAACACACAGAAGTGCATTGATGTTATGTAGTTGGCATTTTTTTGTGCAGAAAATACATAATCTCACTAATCCTATACTATAATACGAGCACTGTCTGAAGTGATGTGTGCTCCACGATCTCGAAATCTAACGGGTAGATTTTGCTTAAACTTTGCATTTAAGAGTGTTTTGGCCCAAGAATAAGTTTAGAAACAGCCTCAATCCCAGGAAAAATCGAATTTAATCTAAAATTAAATTTAAAAATCGTAATTACTAACATTGGTCTTATGGGTTGTTATTTTGGTAACGAAACAACAACAAAATGTAACAATGAATGTTAAGCACAAGAAGCAGACTTTTGGAAACAGCTGTTAACTGTGGAGAAGTATAGTTGATGTTGGTGGAAATTGAATAGCGTTTTTACCATGACACTACCGTATAACAAAAGTGGATTAAAACCAACAAGCAAGGCTCGGTCAACCTGGTATAACATGTAACGAACAATATGACAAAACTATATCGAAAAATTACGCAACCATTGTTTACATTTGTATATATAGTATATATATTTAAAAAATGACAAATATGATACATTTGCGATTAACTAAAACACTAATTAAATAATAACTGTAACAAAAAATAATGGATTTTTCCGATATTGAATTATTCCTAGTAATTGAGCGTAATTAATCGCTTGAGGTGGTCATTAGGGCAGCATCAGTAGACTGGTGATCTGGTGTTGTGTGGGAGCATTACACGAACTCATTTGTTGTTTCTTGGAACACTCTCTTTTTGTGCATGCACTTTATTACGAAACGATATTCAAGTTGTTATTACACATTAAATACTATATTTTATAATATTTATTTATACAAACTAGACTGTTCTTTTATAAAAAATATACAATCAACCTACTTTTACATGTATACAAAATTCCTACAGTTACAATGAAACTTATAGGAAGCATTAAAATACCTTGGTTTATTTGACCAAGAAAAATGTATGAAACTCCTTCCAAGCCATCAAACGTTGCTGATAAAAATATTTTAAATATATATACATAGTAATAAACAAACATAAATATATATTCAAGATAATTTATACATAACACAAAAATGTATAACATGCATATTTGAGTTAGTATACACATCCTCGAAATCAATGTTATTATTTAGTATACATTTCTGTAAATGTAGCTCCATTTTTAATTAAGAATCAGCACTGGCTGATCTATCTACGAGGATAAGCGTTTTAATAAAATCACATCTAATTCAACTTAGTTAAAAATGATTTTACGTATGACAGTGACACATACACACATGGAAAAAAAATGTACATACATTTAATAATTTTATATAGGTTTTCTTGTAATATTATAGTTATATATTATACTATGTCATTGCTTAATGAATTATTTCGATGTTTTTCCTCACTGATAGTTTACCAAACCATCCGAAATAATTTACTAAACAACAACATAAACTCGTCATCACCTACAATAAACTGTAACAAAGAATGTTGCTCTAGTCTTTAATATAAATAATAAAAAATAAAATAAAAGGGGGGAAAATCATAGTTAAAAACGTTGTACAAATAAATAAACTTATTTTAAATTAATATATATATATATATATATATATATATATATATATATATGTATATATATATATATATATATATATATATAATAAATAAAATCACGTGTAAATGTTTCTCTGATAATAAGTTATTTTTAGATTCTTATTCATAACTTTCTTTCGGAAAACCACACCAAAAAGTCGTGAGATAAACTAAGCATTAACATTAGGAAATGCAAATGGAGAAACTTAAATATTAATACAACAAGTTTAAAATACTGTTGCCAACTTTGCGGAAACAAAATTAAACTCAGCCAGCACCGCCTCGCCAGTTAACTTTCAATTACAGCTTAATGAAAAAGGGCTCAAAGACAAAGTGTAGATTCTAGAAAGTCTAGTTGAGTCTTTACGTTCATGAAGCTATTGACAATACATTTAATTATATCATAAAATGAATTTTAAACTCTTATAGTATACTATTTCAGGTATTTCATATATAAATTTAGTATTAAATACTTAGTAATATCTAGTAAGTAGTACATCTAATTATCTGCATAGCAGGCAATGCCCCCATTATCTCAGCAAGCTTATGGTCGATGTCGGAGGTCCCCGGTCGCGTAGAAGGAGACTGATGATGTCCACAGTCCAGGCTGTGCCCCTGTACGGCTCCGAAGTGTGGGAAGATGCTATAACTAAAGAATTATACCGCACGAGGCTTGCTCGAGTGCAGCTTCAAGTGGCACTCAGGGTCGCATTTGCGTATCGCAAAGTGTCCGAGCCGGCTGTCCTGGTAATCGCTGGAGTTATCCCTGTCTACTTTTTGGCACAGGAGAGAAAAGTGATCTATCAGAGACAAGTTGATGTTGGCAAGGACAAAGCAAGAACAAGAAACGTTAGCAAACCTACCAGACGTGGCAGGAGAGCTGGGAGTTGGAGATAGAGAGTCGCGGTCGATGGACTACAAGACTCATCATGCAGGTTCTATTCTGGGTGGAACGGCGGCATCTCTTGGCCATGGCTATTTTCAGTCGTAAGCTGCACAGGATGAGCAAGACCGGTTCACATGACTGCATTTATTGACTGGAAGTTAACGATGACGCGGAATACACATTCTTCCGTTGTCAACGCTGGGAATGGCTATTCCTGGAGGCCACAAGACATCTTGAAGTGCTGTCGTTGGTCTCGGTCTGCATGAAAATTCTGGAGGGTGAGGATAACTATAGTTGCTTGTCGCATTTTGCCCAGAAAGTTCTCCGATCTAAGAACACCGATTTAGTTTAGACATTAGTTTGGTCGAGAAGATTACTGATGCATTTGAGACCAGAGATTCCATCATGATTAGCCTTTGTGATCTCAGCAAAGCATTTGATGTTGTCTCGCATGACATCATCATAAAGAAAATGAGCAAATACGGGATTGGTGGTCTGGTTCTACAATCTATTAGGGATTTTCTGACAGGGAGGAAGCAAATGGTCTCCGTTGGTGCTGTGTCTTCCAGAGTGAGAGATTTAAATCATGGAGTGCCGCAGGGATCTGTCCTTGGACCCTTGATTTTCACAATTATGATAAATGACTTGTGGCTAAATGGACGTACCCTCCTTTTTGCGGATGACACCTCCCTACTCACTCGAGGAAGCGAGATTATCCAGCTTAGGGCGGAGGCTGACATTCTTCTCGAACAGGCCAAGGACTGGTTCTCCTGCAACAAGCTTAAGATCAACGACGACAAAACCCAATCTCTCCTTTGCTCGTTGAAGACGGGAGTTCAGAGTGGAGATCCAGTTAAACTGCTCGGCTTCTGGATTGACCCTAAGTTAAGTTATAGCCGCCACGTAGCACAGGTATGTGTTAAGCTTACGAAAGTAATATATCTCCTTAGGAAGCTTAGAACTATAATTACGAAACCATACCTGTTGAACGTCTACCATTCACTGTTCCAGAGCCATATTACTTATTGCATTGTAGTATGGGGCCATTCCTCCTCAGTGTATGACATTTCGCTCCTGCAGAAGAAGGCCTTAAGAGTTTTGACATATTCGGGATACCGTGACCACTGTAGGCCCATTTTTTAGGAGTTAGGAGTTCTCACGGTATATAGCCAATACATCCTCAACAGTTTGGTTCTCTTCAAGGAAAACATTAGCTCATTCTCCAAAAGGGAACATATGCACCACCACAGAACGCGCCACGCCCAAGCTCTGGACATCCCTCGCTGCAGATTGAGTGGAACTCAGAAAGGGTACCCTTATTTCCCCATGAAAATTTACAACGGGCTGCCTGAGGCTATACGTAACCTTGAGCCTAAAAAGTTCAAGCAAACGCTGAAGGGATGTTTGGTGGGTAGACCGCTCTACTCCTTCGAGGAGCTTCTTGAGGAGCCACTTTTTGTTCACTAATCCCCGCCCCGCCATCTCTGAAAGTTTTAAATATTAGTTTTATTATTAGTTAATTATTAAGTTGACGCAACCTATCCGACAGTGTCGGTCAACGGTGGAGACATCAAGTATCAAGTATCAAGTATCAAGTATCAAGTATCAAGTATCAAGTATCAAGTATCAAGTATCAAGTAAGTATCATGATTACTGTCTTGTCTATGGAAAAAATGAACGGCTGAATTGGGAGTGGGCTCTAATTTGCAAAAGCCAAAGTAGGCCTAGTTCTAATGTAATGCGATAAGTGATCCTAGGCTAGTGTACGAAAGTTAAAAGGGTAGTCATATAATTTATTGTACACACACTCACTCACACTTGGAGGGATTATATACAAGAATTGGCCATGCCCATATGGCAATACCGTGCTGAAGTGTTCCCCTCCACTAGAGTGGTACCGCTGGCCGTAGAGTGGCATGGTGCCGGCGCTGTTTACAGAATACGTGTTACAATTCTGTAAACGTATTGTCAGAGCTGCTTAAGAGTCATCTTCACCTATGATCTACTAGCCCATTGTTGCGTAGTCGGCAATGTTAACCATACGGCTTTTAATGCAAAACATGGTATTTGATTTCCCTGTTTCGGACGCCGTTTTTCAACCGATTTTCTTTAAACTTGGTAAGTGTTTAGTTGAATAGTTATATTACGTCCCTCATACCTCGAAATTTTGAAAATTTAACAAATATTACTCTTTGAGACGTCGCAAAGTAACTTGCTTTTCCTTAGTAATATTTGTTAAATTTTCAAAATTCCGAGGAATGAGGGACATAAAACCATAACTATTCAACTAAACACTTACCAAGTTTAAAGAAAATCGGTTGAAAAACGGCGTCCGAAACAGGGGAATGCAATACCATGTTTTGCATTAAAAGCCGTATGGTTAGCATTGCTGATTGCGCAACAATGGGCTAGTGGATCATAGGTGAAGATGGACTCCTAAGAGTTATATTCACCCCTGGGCCAGTAACCCATTGTTGCGCAGTCGGCAATGTTAACTATACGGCTTTTAATGCAAAACATGGTATTTGATTCCCCTGTTTCGGACGCGGTTTTTCAACCGATTTCCTTTTAACTTGGTAAGTGTTTAGTTGAATAGTTATATTAGGTCCCTCATACATGAAAATTTCGAAAATTTTACTAAATTTTGAAATATTATTAAGGAAAATCGAGTTACTTTGCGACGTCACAGACAGTAATATTTTTTAAATTTTCTAAATGTCTAGGTATGAGGGACCTAATACAACTATTCAACTAAATACTTACTAAGTTAAAAAAAAAATCGGTTGGAAAACGGCGTCCGAAACAGGGGAATCAAATACCATGTTTTACATTAAAAGCCGTTTGGTTAACATTGCCGACTGCGCAACAATGGGCTAAACACAGGGGTGAAGATGACTCTTAACACACAACCATTAAACAAAGTAACGGGCACCATAGCTTGCGGACTAGCAACATGGACTCTTAACACACAACCATTAAACAAAGTAACGGGCACCATAGCAACGGTTAATTGAATTTTTTACTATATGGAACATAGAGTATAAGTAGTGGAGAAACGCGGGAGCTGGCTCAGTTCAAGGTCACCTGAGCGATGACGTCATCGAGGTCAATGACCCCACCGATGACGTCATCGATGACGTCATCGATGACGCAATCGATGACGTCATCACCAATTACGTCATTCTGTGACGTCACACCCATGACGTTGCAGAAATGACGTGGCGATGACGTCATCACCCCTTACGTCACCATTATGACGTCATCGATGTCACAAAGGTCAAGGTCACGCTGAAACCTAAAATTTTTAGGCACTTTTGCTGTTTCTCGCACTACGCTCCGA
Source organism: Neoaliturus tenellus (assembly GCA_030545055.2). Lineage (NCBI taxonomy): Eukaryota > Metazoa > Arthropoda > Insecta > Hemiptera > Cicadellidae > Neoaliturus > Neoaliturus tenellus. Next base: position 50,754,011 of record CM061533.1, on the reverse strand, counting down.
GTTTCAGTCAGGTTTCAATGACCTTGACAACTTGGAGCGAAATTAGACGAGAAACAGCAAAAGTGCCGAGGAAACTCAAAGTTTGCAACGTGACTCTGCCTAAACCGTCATGTGACACCGCTCGAGTGACCTTGAACCGATACAACTCCCGCGTTTCATCATTACTGTAACCGCGATGCGCACCCTACGACAGACACCGAGCGACTGACTGTCCGGCCCCGCGCACTCTAGGTATATTGGCTCGAGAGACTAAGACTCTAAACCGTCAGGAATGGGAGTAACTAACTGAATTTTGCAAGGAAAAGTCATTTCATCCAATATTTTAAACAAAACCTCATCAGTAAAACTGACATTAGTCCGTTTTGTATAAAACTTAGGGTGTCCGCGCAATAGTTTGCGCCACTTAGCTAAAGTCGAAACCCTCTTAACTTTGAGTGGTGGACAGTGAGCAACTAATAAAGTCTTAACACGACTAAGTTTCTTACCCAAAGTGTCCCGCGACATGGCGTCTCCTCACAAAAGTCCACACAATACTGAGAGACTGCTTGTAGCGCACGAGTCAAGGGAAAAGAGGTGGGGGAAACAGCAGGAGTGGGGGAAGGTCACAGTGGTGGGGGAAGGTGAGGCTTAACGCTGGAGTATCGCATCACTTCACCATGAGCTGTCCTACAGTCAACACACTGTTCTCTTGGCCTGAGTTGGCACTAGAAGAAACATTTCTGTACAGCTTAGGCTGTGAGAGCCGAGGAAGCAAAGTCAAAGTGGAAATTGTGTTAAACTCCAAGATGAAGAGTCTCCTAAATAAACTAATTGTATCCTTGCAATCTCCTATAACTTTAGAGAAATACCACTTTATTAAGCGACACCTTATACTTTGGCAAAACGAAGCGGAAATGGAAAAGATTACAGTAAAATTAATTTAACTTAAAACTTGGACTGGACACTCATGGCGATACCACGTGGCGTGAAAACGCCACCCTAAACATTACAAGTTAGGTTATTGAGCACCTCTGGTACGATAACCGATGTGCTAACCGATGTGAGTTAAAGTGTGATGACCTTGAGTCAAAACACTGAAATACTACAAGTCGATATCGTCCCAGAGTTAAAGTGTAGTGACCTACATTCAGAACTTGTAAAATTACTTACATATAGAGAGCTAGAGAACAGCGAGACGCACCGCATGGAAGCCGGAGACATACTGGCGAAGCGGTGTTGTGCAGCCTAGGGACCCAGTTGTGGTGGGGGTATAGCCAACACTTAGAGTACAAGTGTTGTGGGTGACCTTGACCCACATAACTTACCTGACCCCCCCCCCCCCCCGACAAAAAGTGCGAACCCCCCCCCCACCCCCCCCACCCCCACCCCCACCCCCACCCCCACCCCTGATATCCTGGGCGTGGCAGCCCCGGTGGGGATATAAGGGGGTCCTGCCAGAGCCGGCTCGCAGTCCGCTCCCGCGCGTTGAACGTGAACGATCGGGACGGACCGCCATAGGCATCACTAAACATTGAATGGCGCCTTCAGTGTTTAGCGAAGTCTACTCTAACTTTAAGACTTGTATTAGTTGTAAGATATTGCGCTTGCGTTTGGGTATTGCGAATTGTTTTATATGAGAGTGTTTTACTTGTACCCTATGTCTCCTGTGTCTTTTATCCTTTGTGTCTTGTTTGTTATATGTGTTTAATGTGTATGTGCTTGTTCCAGCATTGACTACGTTGAGCTCAATTGTGTGTTGTAAGTGTGTTATATGTTTCTAAAGTGTATACGCTTGTTTTAGCAATCCCCCCTTGAGCTTTTTCAATGCTCAAAGTAAATTGTAAAGTCAGGGAACGGGAGTAGGCCCCCGTGTAAAGCCACTTTTAATAATTGGTAGGCTCCTTGCCAGGCATGCAAAAGGTTGCGGATGGCATTTGGGGAGCATGTCCGTTTGTAAGCTGGCAAGCAAAAGGTTGTGGCGGCCTCTGCACTCGGACCGAGGACGTAAGCCATTAGGGTGTCCTCAGTATGTTTCCCTTCTGGAAACTCAAAATTATGTAAATGAATCTTTGTTAGATATTTGTGTTTTTAGTCCCCAAGGCCCCCGAACATTCGTGGTTCGCCATGGATGTACGGGGGCCGAAATTTGTTAATGTCCGTGTGGCCTTGACCCACAAAGACTTGTAAAAATTCAATGCATTGTAAATTAAAAATATTAAAGATAGGTTACGGGAGTAGGCCCCCGTGTAAAGCCTATTTTAATTATCGGTAGGCTCCTGCCAGGCATGCAAAAGGTTGCGGATGGCATTTGGGAGCATGTCCGTTTGTACGCTGGCATGCAAAAGGTTGCGGCGGCCTCTGCACTCGGACGAGGACGTAAGCCACTAGGGTGTCCTCAGTTTGTTTCCTTCTGGAAACACAAAATTATGTAAATGAATCTTTGTTAGCTACTGAAAAGACAATGCAGTAAATGTTTACAAGTCTTGCGTGGCGAAGGGTACACGACATTGGATGTTGCCTTGTTGTCATAGTTGGGTCTCTTCGGAGGCTACAGCGATGACAACCCAAGTGCCCCAGGTGGGGCTTAATTTTTTTAAAGTTTTTTCGTGACCTTGACCTAAATACAGTAATGACCCCCCCCCCCGAACTTTTTTTTGAGAAAAAAATTTTGACCTTGACCAAAGAGTTTTTTGCTCCGGACGAGAAGTGCCCAAACAAAAAATTTGTACAAAGTAGTGGATTTAGAGCAAAGATCATTGATTTATCAAACCTGTTGAAGAATAAATTGAAAATGGGTGTTTAAAAGCCAAATCTACTACATGATTGATAAACTGGATGTATATGACGTCACCTTCCCCCACCCTTCAACCTCGGGTATAAAGGGACCCGGTTGAGCGCGCTGCTCATTATTGCGTGGACATTCACCGAGTGCACACTCAAAGCCAAACTGTAAAAAAATGGCTCTTTGCGATATTTGTGGTGAGTTTTTCCAAGATGAAGATATCTTTGTTTTACACCGAGAATTGCATCATGAAGAGAACAGAAAAGAAGAGATTGTTGTAAGTGAAGAAGACTTGGATGCGTTTGATCGGTTATTGGAAAACTACCAGAAGCAGATGGACGACTGTGATAGCTATCTACAGTTACACCGAGAATTGCATCGTGAAGAGGACAGAAAAGAAGAGATTGTAGTAAGTGAAGAAGACTTGGATGCGATTGATCGGTTTTTGGAAAAACCCCAGAAGCAGAAGGAGGACTGGGCTAGCTATTTACAGTTAATGCAAAGAAGAAGACCAAGTGTTATTCAATTTGCCGGAGCTGGACCATCTACAGCTGGAGGATTTATTCAAGAGGAAATGAAAGAAAAAGTGGAAGATTTAAAACAACTGCGTACCCAAGAAGTGGATATGGAAGAAGAGGATACAGAAGAAGTGGAAGATGTAAAACAACTGCGTACCCAAGAAGAGGATATGGAAGAAGAGGATACAGAAGAAGTGGAAGATATAAGACAACTGCGCACCACAGCCTTGCCAGGACCAGTTGTAACTCATTTCAAAATTAATAACTTGCAATTAGAATTGGAAAGTTTTCTAACTCAAGCTAAAAAACTAGTTGTAAAAACATTGACGGAAGAATTGACAAGATTGAACTTTATTAAATTTGGATTGGTGTTGGAGGCTATGTTTACTAATAGCGATGGTGAAAACTCACCGAGAGCATTCATTGCTAAAAACCGAACCCTTACAACCACATCTGATATCAGCGAAATTTTAGAAGAATGTTTGAATGAACTGTTAATGAAACTCCAAGAACATGAAGGAAGAGGATCTGGCTGGACGTTATCATCGATTGAAGGTATGGATGTGAGGATTCACAAGCATGGATATGGTATAAGAGGTAGCAGCTTTATCCCTCTACCAAAGGTTATCCGAGATACTAAATCATGTATCAATGTGAAAAATGAGGACAATGAATGTTTCCGGTATGCAATGTTAGCAAAATACGTGGGACATAATGCTATTAGACCTAGCATAGCATACGAAGCTGTTCAACACCGCTATAACTTTCGAGGAATGTCGTATCCTGTGAGTCTTGATCAAATTACTAAATTTGAGAAACAAAATCCAGGTGTTTCTGTTAACGTGTTCGGTTTAGATGATTCAAACAATGTGTATCCACTACGAGTAGGAAAAGTAGAGCAAAGTAACCATACTGATTTATTATTGATAACCAAAGGTGAGATTTCACATTATGTTTATATTAAAAACTTTGAATCTTTGGTTGTACGACAAGTGTCAAAACAAAATCGTAAGATAACAATATGCAAGAGATGCTTTTGTTTTACATGCAAGGAATTCAGACGTGGAGGATCGGAGTGGTTGATGGAGCACCAAAGACTTTGTAATGACAACTATGAAGTGAAGATTAGTCTGCCACCGCCATCTCGAGCGTTCATCCAATTCAACAAAACAGTTCACCAATATCGGATTCCAGTAGCCGTCTACGCAGATTTCGAATCCACGTTAGTACCACAGGAGCTTCCGAATGGTGAGGTGACTAGAAGAACCAAATATCAATTGCATCAACCTAACAGTTTTTGCTTATTGGTGAAATCCACTTTGCCTGAAGAACAGTTACAACACTATGGGTTAACATCCACTCCAATACTCTACCGTGGGGAAAAAGCCGCTAAGTATTTTGTAGACCAGTTGTATGATATTGCTGAAAAGGTGCAACGCTTATTCGGTAATGTTTTACCCATGGAACCTTTGAACCAAAATCAACAAGAAGAATACAATTCAGCATCAAGATGTTATTTATGCAAAAAGAGTTTCAGTGAAGAAAATCCAAAAGTAAGAGATCACGATCACCTGACAGGGTTATACAGAGGAGCTGCTTGTAATTCATGCAATATAAATTACAAACTACCAAACTTTATCCCTGTCGTGTTACACAATCTTAGCGGCTATGACTCCCACTTCATTATCCCAGAGTTAGGACGGGATGATGGAAAAATTGAAGTATTAGCTGAAACATTGGAGAAGTACATCAGTTTCTCAAAAACAGTAGGTAAAATTAAACTTCGCTTCGTAGACTCTTATAGATTTATGTCATCTAGTTTGAGCAAATTGTCTGAAAACCTAAGAAGAGAAGACTTAAAAGAAGCCAGCAAAATTGTACCTGAAGATAAATTGGACTTAGTAATGCGTAAAGGAGTGTTCCCCTATGATTACATAACTTCTGCAGAAAAATTTGAAGAAACCAGTCTGCCACCGATTGAAGCCTTCAATAGCAAGTTAAATGAAAGTGCAATCACTGTTGAAGACTACAATCATGCTTGTAATGTTTGGAACCAACTAAACATTCAAACCTTAGGGGAATATTCTGACTTTTACATAAAATTGGACGTAACTCTGCTGTGCGATGTGATGGAAGAATTTCGAAACACCTGCTTCTCCGCCTATGGACTGGACCCTCTGCACTCGTACACATCTCCAGGATTAGCATGGCAAGCTATGCTAAAGTCAACCAACTGTCGATTGGAACTTCTAACAGATATCGATATGGTCCTCATGATCGAATCAGGTGTACGAGGTGGTTTGACTCAAGCTGTGACAAGACATGTTAAGGCCAACAACAAGTATATCCCCAACTTCGACGAGCAACAACCATCACTCTACCTTGGATATTTTGATGCGAACAACCTTTATGGTTGGGCGATGTCAAATCCACTTCCCTACGCAGACTTCAAGTGGATTGACCCGACCACCATCGGTGACATATCACGGATTCCAAAAGATGGCCAAACAGGCTATATTTTGGACTGTGATTTTGAATATCCAGAACACCTTCACGACCATCATTACGACCTGCCTCTCCTAGCCAAGACTGAAGTTTCACCGACAGGAAGATGGCCCAAGCTGATGATGACCTTGGAGAATAAGAGTCGATATGTGGCACACTACTGGGTAGTTCAACAAGCACTTGAATTGGGCCTACGTATAGTGAAAATTCACAGAGCAATTGAATTCACCCAGTCTTGTTGGTTGAAACCATATATCGATTCCAACACTACAAGAAGAGCTGCAGCGACAACAGCATTTGAAAAGGACTTCTACAAATTAATGAACAACGCCATCTTTGGGAAGACATTGGAGAACAAGAGAAAACACAAAATTGTAAAATTAGTAAGTGATCCTAGGAAATTGGAAAAATTAGTGCAAAAACCAAATTTCGGAACATCAATGATTATAAACGAAAATCTAGTTGCTGTCAGTATGAATAAAACAACAATAGTGATGGATCGTCCGTTATACATTGGAATGTCGATTTTGGATATAAGTAAAACTCTGATGTATGATTTCCATTACAACAAAATGGTTAAACACTACGGAAGAGACAACATTGGAGTTGCATACATGGATACCGACGCGTTCATCTACTGGATAAAGACTTTGGACATGTATGAAGATCTAAGGAGTTTCCCATACAAAGACGACTTTGACTTCTCTGACTATCCAAAGAACCATCCAAATTATAATGAAAAGAATAAAAAAGTAATTGGAAAATTTAAAGATGAAGCAAATGGAATGCCTTTGGAGGAAATAGTTGCGCTGATGTCCAAATTATATTCCTTCAAGATGTATATGGAAAATGACATACCGACAGTGAAGAAAGCTAAAGGAGTCAAAACATCATACTTGAAGAAACATGTGACATTTGACCACTACAAGACCTGCTTGTTTGAAGATTCTACAATGTCTGCAACGTTCAACACTATTAGAAGCTTTAAACATGAGGTCTACAGTGTCACTGAAGTTAAAAGGGCACTATCAGCTCAAGATGATAAAAGGCATATTATGCCGGATAAAATCCATACTCTTCCTTTCGGCCACTACTCTCTAAACCCTATCAACTAGTAACCTATTCTTCGTCCTTATACAACTTCGACCTTATTCCTTTCTCCTTCCGTAAAAAAATGGGGAACACGGCAAGTCCAACGCCGTGTTCCCCATTTTTTTACACAAGTTTGGATGACCTTGACCTATATAAATCATGTGAATATTTAAGACAACATTCATTGTGATTATACATGTGATACATGAAACATTCAAACCTGCAATATGAAGAACTTGAAGCAAGAAATTGTCAACGAGCTTCATAAACCTGCAAGAAGAAAGTTTCCGCGAAGAAATACAGTGATAAAAGGAATAAATGATTTATATCAAGCGGATTTAATCGAAATGATTCCTTACAGTAAACAAAATAGAGGATTTAAATACATATTGACTATTATTAATTGTTTTTCAAAAATGGCAGATGCTTTACCACTAAAAGATAAAAGTGGCAAAAGTGTTACAAAAGCAATGGAAACAGCTATACAAAGAGACAAACATACTATAAAACATTTACAAACTGATGATGGAAAAGAATATTTTAATAAGGAATTTGCAAATTTAATGAAAAAACATAACATTAACCATTACTCAACTAATTCAGAGGTAAAAGCATCAATAATTGAAAGATTTAACAGAATTTTAAAAGGTGCCATGTATAAGATGTTTTCCAACAGAGGATCACACGTATGGATTGATATGTTACCAAAACTTATAAGCGATTACAATAACAAGTTTCATAGAACTATCGGTATGAAACCAAGCCAAGTGACTAATAAAAATGAAAAACTTGTATTAAAACGTATAAAAATGAATACTAAACCAAAAGTTGAAAAGCTAAAGCCTAAAAGGTTTAATGTTGGCGATAAAGTGCGAATAAGCAAATACAAAGGTGTATTCAGTAAAAGATATCTTCCGAACTGGACAAATGAGGTATTTACCGTATTTAAGGTGCAACCTACAGTACCAGAAACTTACATTTTAAAAGATAATAAAGGACAATTGCTTGAAGGAGGGTTTTATGGACATGAAATGTTAAAATCAACAGTAGGTGATGTATATTTAGTTGAAAAGGTGTTGCAACGAAAAAAGGATAAGGTTAAAGTACGATGGTTAGGATTTAATAAAACGGAAGATTCTTGGATACCTAAAAAGGATCTAATATAATGATAGAGCATCATTTTGGGTTGAACCATTACAAAGGATGGAGATAATACCGCAAAAAGACAATTTTACTATTAATAATATAGATGAACTCACAGTGGATGGTTCTCAATTCAATACTGGGAAACACGGTGTTTTGTTACCAAACACGGTGCGTTGTCTGGTTACCGGTCCTTCCAATTGTGGAAAAACAAATGTAGTATTCAATTTGATTACAAACCCTAAAGGATTACGTTTTAATAATTTATATGTATTTTCAAAGTCACTACAACAACCAAAATATCAGTTATTGGAACAATACTCAATAATGTGCCTGAAGTTAAATATTTTAAATTCAACGCGAGCGAGAGTGTCATGCAACCGCAAGAGGCTAAACCATTCTCAGTATTCATATTTGACGACGTATCTTGTGAAAATCAAAATACAATAAGAAATTACTTCGCCATGGGTCGACATAACAACATAGATAGCATTTATATTGGTCAAACTTACAGCAAAATACCGAAACAGCTCATTAGAGACAATGCAAACATGTTAATTGTATTTAAACAGGATGAAACCAACCTAAAACACATATATTATGACCATGTAAGTGCGGATATGCCATTTGAACGATTTAAAGAGTTGTGTGGAAAGGCTTGGGCTGAAAAATATGGGTTTTTAACAATTATGAAGGAACAACCGCTAAACAATGGTCGATACAGGATAGGATTTGATAAATTTATACTAATACACTGATCATGATGTAAAACATTCATTGTTGTACAACACGTCTTGCTACAAACATGGTTAACCAAGAAAAGTTAATAAAGGAAATAAAATCACTTAGTGATTCTATTCGAGATAAAAACAGAGCATTAAAATTAGGTATTAGCGAAAGGGAGAAATTTCTTGAATCTACTTTAAACCTATTACTGAACCCTTGAAACAATTAAACAAAAAATTTGCTAAACCCGTTTTGGAAGGAGATGCAATTGCACCTATTACAAAGTTTGAAAGAGAAAATGTAAAATCAGAAGATTTTAGTGACGAAGACCCGGAATCCTCTACATATAGTGGTTTTACCGGCGGAGAACCCGAAAGAGAGCTAGAATCACCAGACTATAGTGGTATAAGAGAATTATATGAAGTAAAAGCTAAAAGAGGACATGAAGATGTATCAACTGCTAGTGAAGAGGAAAAAGAAGAAGAAGCAAGGGAAGGTCCGTCAAACATAAGCTTGTTGGGTGAAAACATTCATAACAAAGGACCTTTAGGAAGGAAATACATGGTAAAAATGTTACTCGGAACAATTCCTAATAAGAATTACCATAGTTATGGAGCGAGATTAACAAAAGATGGTTTAATGATAGGTAATAGCCCGTTAAACGTTGACGAACATGATAATATTGTCATTGGTGATCAAAGGTATAAGGGCACAAAAGGATTATTTGAATTATTATTTGAAAATAAGCCTTCAGTATCGTTAGTGAAAGAAAAAGACATGGAAGCATATAAAAATATTTTGGAACAGACAAATGCATATAGGAGAAAGTATTTACCTGACCAGCCTCCTTTTAGATCTAAGTCTTTAAAATATAAAGAATTTGTATCCAAGTTAATACCAACTAGAAGACAAACAATGCCGTTAACACAAAGAAAACCTGTAAAACGAAGATTTATGGCATCCACTTTGGATGTAAGTGCTCAGGAACGAAGAAAAAGAAGTAAGTCCGTTACGGGTACAGGTTTAATGAAGAAACTATATAACACAAATGTGATTTATTACAATAATATCAATAAATTGGTGGATAGAATGAAACTAATACATGAAGCTAAAGAAGCGGGTCATACTGGATTGGAAAACGAATGGGTGGCTTTAGTGGATGAACTCCGAAACCGTGGGGTAATCTCATAAAAATGCGTTACTCCCTAGATTACTATTCAGTTGCATCATGAGTGTCGACAAGTTCGGACGTTACTCCTCGGATGGGTTATATTACGCAAATAATTTAAAAAGAGGTGCTGGTTTACCACAAACACCTGATGGAGATTATGATATAACTAATAAAAGGTTAAAAAACATAAAAGATCCCACAGATGAAAACGATGCAATAAATTTAAAAGTATTAAAAGAAAATATATCACCAACATTAAGACTACAGAAAAACACATATGACGCAGGTAATCATAGAATTGTCAATGTTGGTAAGCCAAATCAAAACGCTGATGCAATAAACAAAGGTTATTTATCATCAGAATTAAAAAATACGTTAAAATTCAATGGAAAAACGTATACTGCTGAAAATAAACGTATATCCAACGTAGATGATCCTAAAGATGCAAAAGACAGCGTAAATAGACGCTATTTACATTCATTAATACCTGAAAAGACAAAAGATGGTTTTTCTTTTTATAAATTTGTTATTAACGATATAGGTTATCCGAAAAATGAAAATGATGCTGTAAATTTAAAATATATAAAAGATCATTGTATTACACGTGATGTAGGAGTTATTGATTGTCTAGGTAATTGTTTAGCGAATGTTAAAGATGGTTCGGCACCATCAGATGGTGCAACAGTGGGTCAAATGATGGAAACCTTAAAACAAGAAACAACCTCTTTTGTAAAACAAGATCAAGTAGTATCAAAGCAAGGGGATGAATTTGTTCAAGGTAATGAAAAATTTAATTTATTAACATACAAAAATAATGCTTGGGATTGCATGGGTAAAGGGTTATCAAATATGAGATTGGGTTATACTGCTCAAGATGCAGCTGCTTTATCACAAACCGTACATCTAGATCCAGATCATTCTTTTAGATTTTTTACATGTAAAAATAAAGTAATAAAAGACTTGCATAATGGAAGAGATCCAAATGATGCTGCAACTGTAGGACAAACATTACAATATGACAGTGCAAATAAAGAGTTTATTTATAATAAGCAAAGATTTAAATTAATGGATGTAAATGATTATCAAAATATATTAATTGCAGATCCAAATTCATTTAGCGGATTTAGAAAATTGTCTGGTGAACAATTTATTCATAAAAATCATGTGTTTCGAAATGAATCAGACGGAGCATTAGTTAGTGGAAATTTTAAATATTTTAAATGTCCCGGGAGCGATGAAAATGTAACTGATAAAGACTAAGAATTTGTATTAAAAACTGATACGGGTTAGAAATCGAGACTAATATTATAAAAATGGGTTACACTCTAGAATGTTATTCAGTTGCACCATGAGTGTTGACAAGTTCGGACGATATTCCTCGGATGGATTATATTACTTTAATACTTTAAAAAGAGGTGCTGGCTTACCACAAACACCTGATGGAGATTATGATATTAGTAATAAACGGTTAAAAAACATTAATGATCCCACAGATGAAAATGATGCAATAAATTTAAAAGTATTAAAAAAAGAGATATTACCAACACTGAAACTAGACAAAAACACATATAACGCGGGTAATCATAGAATTTCCAACGTTGGTAAGCCAAATCAAAACGCTGATGCAATAAACAGAGGTTATTTATCATCGGAATTGAAAAATACGTTAAAATTCGATGGAAAAACGTATAATGCTGAAAATCGACGTATATCTAACGTAGCAGACCCTGTAGATGAAAAAGACAGCATAAATAGACGCTATTTACATTCTATAATACCTGAAAAGACAAAAGATGGGTTTTCTTTTTATAAATTTGTTATTAACGATATAGGTTATCCAAAGAATGAAAATGATGCTGTAAATTTAAAATACATCAAAGATCATTGTATTACACGTGATGTAGGAATTATTGATTGCTTTGGTAATTGTTTAGCGAATGTAAAAGATGGTTCTGCACCATCAGATGGTGCAACGGTGGGGCAAATAAAGGAAACTATAAAACAAGAAACATCTGGTTTTGTGAAACAAGACCAAGTAGTAACACGACAAGGAGATGTATTTGTACAGGGAAATAAAAAGTTTACTTTACTTGAAGAAAACAATAGTGTTTGGGATGGTAAAGGAAAGTCATTGACAAATTTAGGTATTGGTGAAAAGCCTGGTGATGCTGTTACTTATGAACAGATAATACAATTAGAGCCAACTGGAAAACAATGGTGGAATTGTGATAACAAACGATTAACAAATGTTGCAGACCCTGATTATGCTGATAACGCTGTAACTGTTAATTTTCTTGTTAAAGTAATAGGTAATTTATTATTTGATATGCATAATTATATTGCAGCCGGACAACATAAACCTATTGATGAAAAAATGAGAAGTGCATGGATTAAACAAGAAATTCTTTATAAATATTTTTTAATCATAATACACAAAAGTTTAGATCAACAGATTGGGGTACTTTTGATATTTAATTAAATAACACCATAAATTACATCATTTATGTGCAACCTGTCATAGAGGTAACACATAGGTTACGCTTTTCGAATATAAAAGACAATCATGGCGTTTCATTACACCAGTCCATATCGAGACACTATACGGAAAGGAGGCGGTATCACGTCCACAGCGGTTTCTCTGTTAAGTAAAGCTTTAAATCGTATTCCAGTAGGATCTGTCGTAAATAGAGCAATAGACGCTTTACCATACGAATTTCACATACCGGGAGGTTATCAGTATTGCGGACCAGGAACTAAATTGAAAAAACGACTGGAAAGAGGCGATCCAGGCATAAATAAGTTAGATCAGGCTTGTAAAGAACACGATATCGCATATTCCACGTTTACCGATTCAAAGAATAGGTCAATAGCTGATAAAAAGCTAGCGAATATAGCTTGGCAACGAGTAAAGTCTAGTGACGATAGTATTGCAGAAAAAGCAGCAGCTTTAGCGGTAACAGCAGGTATGAAGGCTAAAACAGCGGTAGGAGGTGGAAAAAGGAGGGGTAGGAATAAAAAAGGATGAAGAAACATGGTGGTAATATTAGACTAAAAAGACGTTCTCCGAGGAAAAATAACAAAAAACCGATAATATGGTCAATGGTAAAAAACGGGGCTGGTCTATACCTAAGACCGTATCGTGCATATTAAATAAAAGAAATCAATTGGTTATACCACATAAAGCGTTGACTAATGTTGAATTATTTAAATATATTTCCTGTTTAAAAATACCATTTTTCCGCGGAGTATTTATGAAAGACAATTTACCAAAGAAAATATGGAAAAATGAGACTGGAATCGTAAATTTGGATAATACTGAAGGGTCCGGCACCCATTGGGTGTGTTATAAGAAACTAAATAGTAATGTATATTATTTTGATAGTTTTGGAAATTTGCCACCACCTAAAGAACTTGAACATTACTTTAAATCTGCTAAAAACATATATTACAACTATAAAAGAGAACAACCTGATAATACTTCAATATGCGGCCATTTATGTTTGGAATTCCTAGCTAAAAGTATCAGTCACTATTGAGATGTCTTCCTATACGGTATCATTAACAGGAAAATCGTCCACTTTACGAAGTATCCTTTTTCCAGCGTTACGCTTGCAAAAAGGAAGATTTTGGGAGGCAGCACTGTTGGATTTTACAACTTACAACTCTATTCCCAATGTTACAGAAGGTAAAAATAACTTATTACATTATTATAAAGGAAAAGATGCCAGTGGGAAGTTTACAGACTTGGAAGTTTGCACTCTACCCACAGGTTCTTATGAAATTGATCATATTAATGAATTTTTGCAAAATAAAATGGGAAAAGACAATATAACGCTAAAAGGTAATAACAATACAATGAAAGCTGAGCTTACTTCAAAATATTATATAGATTTCAGTAAGTCAGACTCAATTGGTGATTTATTAGGATTTCCCAAAGATGGAGCAATTTTAGAACCAAATAAAACACATTCTGGTAAACAAACTGTAACAATATTAAAAGTCAATAGTATAGACATAACTTGTAACATTATACAAGGAGCTTACAGAGATGGAGCAAATACTCATATAATACATACTTTTTACCCCAGTGTGCCACCTGGATTTAAAATTGTTGAAAAGCCACAAAACCTGGTATATCTACCGTTGAACACCACTTTCATTTCAGACATCGTGTTGAACGTATTGGATCAAGACGGTAACTTGATAGATTTCCGAGAAGAGCCTATTACGGTTAGATTACATTTAAAATCGACACTTTACTACAAAATCATGGGTTTAATATTTAAAAGCGAACAACCTACGGGAAACCGCATTAGTAACTCTTCAGCTGTGGAGGAGTTAACACGCGAGAACATTCGTTTCTTAAAGAGAATTGGATTACAATTAACCGATTATGGATATACTGGATATAGCGCAGGGTCCAACATTCGACGAAACCCTATGGGAAAAAGAATATCACACCCACAACCCTTACACTTCATCAAAATTAAACAATAACGATGAAATTCGTATTCCCATACAAAATCAAGACATTTACACACTACCATGTGAAAGTTACTTGTATATTGAAGGAAAAGTTACTAAAAAGGACGGTACTACTACTGGTACAACAGTTCCATTTATAAATAATCCCATGGCTTTCCTGTTTGATGAAATTAGATATGAAATATCAGGTGTAACAGTTGATTCTACTAAAAAAGTAGGTATTGCAACAACTTTAAAGGGATTAACATCTATATCACCTAATGAAACCAATTTAATACAACCTGCAGGATGGGTTTTACCTGCAAAAGACACAATCACTCCAGATACAAATGGAAATTTTGATTTTCATATTCCGTTACGTTTGTTGCTTGGTTTTGCTGAAGATTATAGGAAAATAATATTAAACGTTAAACAAGAATTAGTTTTGTTGAGATCTTCAAACGATAAAGATATTATTAAAGCTCCAGACGGTACAACAGATGCAACTTTAGAATGGAAATTAACATTAGACAAAATTGTATGGAGAGTTCCACATGTAAAATTAGCTGACGAGCATAGAATGCTACTATTAAGAAAGTTAAAGGCTGATCGTGATATTGTAATTCCTTTTAGAAGTTGGGAATTTCATGAACATCCCAGCTTGCCAACTACGGATCGACACACTTGGACAGTTAAAACATCTAATTATGTGGAACGAGCCAGGTATATTATATTTGGTTTACAAACAGGCAGAAGAGACACCATCACCAAACATGCAGGCCAATTTGATCATTGCAACTTGAAAAATATTAAAGTTTATTTAAATTCACAATTTTTTCCATACGATAATTTAAATGTGTCATTCGCTAATAAAAAGTACAGCATATTGTACGATATGTATGCAAGATTCCAAAGTTCATATTATGGTAAAACGAATGCACCTTTACTATCACCAGAAAAATACTTAGATGGTTACCCTATAGTTGTAATCGATTGTTCTAAACAAAATGAATCGGTAAAATCATCAAGTGTAGATATAAAAATAGAAATGGAATTCAACGCGCCTATATCAGCTAATACAACTGCATACTGTTTAATTCTACATGATAAAATCGTAACATACACACCTTTAACTGGAATTGTTAAAAATGTATTGTAAAAGACCGGTTTTCCTACATTCCAATGCATTCCGCGAGTATAAAAGCAGAGCGTTCAGCTCGCTCCTCATCAGTTTGTTGCCTGTTGTTGTATGGGTAGCATCTTATTCAATATGGCTTCTCCTAGTGGTACACAAGAAAATGTAGTAGATATTGAGAAGGAGATATCCGACTTTTTAGATCTTCAAGGTCAACCGGAGGGAGATGAACACAACGCTTGCGGACAACTCCACGCCAGTAATAATATTGAGGAAAAAGGTAAAAGAAGAAAGAACGCACACAAGAGGAAAAGGGATATTGAAGATAATATTTCTCCTAACATATTAAGTGAGGTATTCTTGCGAATATTTTACCCAATCTCTTCCAGTTTGGACAAAAGTGTTTTAATCGGTGTTATGAAATCTACAGATTATTCCCCTACTGTAATTTTAACTCATGGACCCAAAATGATTTTGTTTACGGACACTGCTTGGGAATCGTTTATGAAACACTTGCATCTGCTAGAATGCTATTTAAGTAGTAACATGTTTGGAAGAAAGACAAGAGTAGGCCTTTTGGATTCAAATGTGGAAATCGATATTGTTAAACATCGTGGTGATCATCAGTTGCGGTTTAGAGACACAACAAGACATGATAACAAGATTCAACTTAATCGAGAAGAGTTTTTTATTCTAACTTGTGCAACTGAACCAATAACGAGGTACTTGAGACAACTGGTGTTTTCAAGTTCAATTATTAAAGATTATCTGGAAGACACTTTGGACAAACAACCGGACGCACCTATATTGTACGGACCTGTAGATACTTCTATATTCAATAGGGTTCCTCATGAAGTACAAATGTGGAGACAATTGGAAAAGTACGCTCAACTACATAAGAAATCAGTAAAACGTGAAAAAGAGGAAGAAGAAGGAGGAGAAGAATCAAGTGTTAGTGATGAAAATGAAAACAAGGAAAATGTAAAGATGGAAACCTAAATGACAATTAACTACGCAGCAATGGTTAATTTTTAAAACAATGTCAAACACTTTGTGGGGTTAGGCCTACCGGGGACGGTGCCCACGTTAAATATACACCAACGCGCCAACAACTGTACGGCCGGGTATAAAAGTCGTACCTACCGTGGTGTGGAAATCAGTTGACCTTTGGACTTCGTCATGAGCAGACGAGTGATCTTCGCAATGGACAAGGAAGAAGAACAAGTAAAGTCCAAACCTGGTATAATTGAGTTCCAAGCGTTTCGGGGTAATGATGATAGATTTATCATAAAAGAACTTGTGTTTTTCGACATCAATACAAGTGTTCCTTATTCGTTTTTATTTAAACCACCATGTTCTTATTCATCTTTAACCAGTAAAGCCGCTACTACCAACAGATGGATTTCAAAACACTTCCATCATATCGATTGGTATGATGGTTTTACAAGTTACACGGACTTGTATCACATTATGCATCACTTTTCAGACAAGTTTACCAATATTTACACAAAGGGGCTGGAAAAGAAAAGATGGATCGAAGGATTTACTCATGTTCCGGTTAATGATGTGGATTTGGATAAAAACTACAAGTATACGATGGAAAATGTTTGTATTTGTACTAAAAGTCCAGAACATGAAAAAGATAGACATTGCGCTTTAAAAAACGCCTATAAACTCGCATCTTACCTTCAAAGTGGGGAAATGGGGAGTGGTGGGGGTAACGGGGGTTATATAAGTGAGGAGCAGACCGGGACCTGGCATGAGTATTACTCGAGATTCCGAGACGACAACATCTCCCAGCAAGAAGACGAAGAAGACGATCTATAACTTGACCATGGCATCTCACCAGTTCCTGCAAACTTTGGTTGAGCAGTTCAATGCTCACTCCAAATCTACCATACTACCCGTCAAGAAGTGTTCCGAACTTAAAGACGAGAAGCACTACATTATCCACGCCATGAAGAAGATGGAGACTACAGTTGGAGAGGCCATCTGCTGCAGTCTTAGCGAGGCACCATTCACTCCGGGGGATGAGCCCAAGTTCCAAGTCTACCTGCCGAAACGGTTCGTCCATCTCCTCCAGAACGAGGATCTGCGCTCCATCCAACCCGGCTGTCTCTACCTGGTTTCCCACGGTTGCACGGGTAGCAATTCCACCGAGTTGACCATCCACATCGCCGACAAGCAGCAGTGTTAGATTTAAGTTTTACTGTTGTACATATGTTATTGTAATGTTTTATAAATAAATAAACCATAAAAGACAAAAAAGAATACAAAAAGACGAAAAATGCAACATATCAATATCTGAAGTTTGTCACATATTGATATGTTGCATTTTTTTTAAACTTCGCGGGTGACCTTGACCTTTGACCTTTGCATTTCACAGTTACCCCCACCACCACGCTACAAGTCAAACCTGCTTGAATGCAAAACACCCCCACCACTTTTTCATATACCTCCAAGTGCTGTGCCTCGTCTTCATTTCAACTCCAGCAGCCAACCGAACAACATCAGTATGTCTCTGAACGTAAGCTGTGCCAGCTATGAGGAGGTGACGATCAAAACGCAACAGGAGCTGAACGACTTGTACAAGGAGTTGCAGCTGATGGTGGCAAGAGGCTACCGTATAAACGTGCAAGTCTACGCTTGCAATATACGGAATCTTCGGCAGCCGAAGGAAGAGCCTGGACATTCCTCTTCAACGACAGCTTCCTCACCGGCGTCGATGAAGACCGAACCAGACAACTTGGATTACTTCAGCTGACTAGCGGTTGTCTTCCTTGTCCTTACAATTGTAGAATATGTTTATTTCTTTATTATATTAAAGAAGTAAAAAGAGCAAAGCCACCTATCTTGTTACTGACATATATGCTCAGTAACAAGATAGGGTTTTTTTTAAAACACAATTTGAATGACCTTGAAACTTCCCCCTCCACTGATTCGCTACCCCCACCACTTCACTGTTGATATACATGAGACAACATAATTAGATACCTCATTCCTTCTTCAACGGCCAAACCTACAACATCAACAATGGCTAACCTACCAACAGATGAAAGATGTCCTCACGCATGCTGTGACTTCGTACACGAGTTAGAGAAGAGGATGCAAGAGAGGGCGATAAGAAGAAAGCAGATCCACTCAGAAAATATCATGATAGTAAACGGCTATCTTTTGTTGTTCGGCCTTATCATGGTTGTACTGTTCATACTGTACGGCATAGTTACATGCGTCGGCAAGGTTGCAGAAGAAAACGCTCGCCACCATCAGTTGGAAGATTTCAATGTTACTTTCTAGGTTTTCCTTTTTTAAAACTCCATTTGGATGACCTTGAACTTTCCCCCTCCACTCCTTCCTTTTTTTAAAACCCAATTTAAATGATCTTGAAATTTCCCCCTCTACTTTTCAATAATGTTACAACTGACTGCAGCTCACCTCATTCCTTGCTTGGCTGCCATGGCGGAAGGAACTCTTTCTCAAGTTGACTCCACTACGGACGAAGCATTTCCCTTGCGGTGGACTGTTCATTTACAGGATGCGACAGAAGTGGAAGTCTTGTATCAAAAATTACTCAATGTATTCAACGGGAACCCTGGACCTCTTGAATGTAGAATGGATTTGAATTTTGATGCAACCAGGGTCGGCACAGAACCTTCAACTTCAAGCCAGCCTCAGCAACGAGATTTTACACATTTATACACTCCAATATCACCGGAAGGTGTAACTGTCTGCGAGGCTGACTCAACTACACGTTATGTTCAGCCGAAGCCTTGGGTGTTGATTATTAACAATGTGTACAAAGTGGAATTGGTATGTAATAGATTAAAGGAGTTGATGGTACAAGATCCAGGCCTGCGCTTTCAAATAGATATACATTTCATCTGGAGAGCACCTGCACGGGGCTCTTCGTCTGACAGCTCTCCAAGTACGACGGACGAGGAGGACGACTAGTCATCTTTTTTAAAACTCCGTTTGAATGACCTTGACCTTTCCCCCTCCACTGAGTTTATTTAAGGTGCACTCTCACTGACTACAGCATCATTTCATCGCGCACCTTCACCGCATCAACATGGAGAGTCAACTCAACTACTGTTGCGAACAGAAATGTTTTTCATGGCCGAATGGCATTGATGTGGTGGATGGCCTGGCTTGTAGAACATGTGAAGCTTTTAGTCAGTGCATGTGTAAGTGCAAGTCTTGGAAGAAGCCGAAACCGAAGTTGAAGACATTCCATGTGTACCAAATGAGAGGGCATAAGTACACTTGTTGCCCTGAACGTTGCATTGAATTCAAACTAAAACAGCTAACTGGCTGCAAATTGTGCAACAATCATTTTGCAGGTTTTTGCAAACATTATTTAGGAGCGTGTCAATACAGATCAACTTGGCATACAGAAGCACTCACTATCAATGAAATCGCTATAGACTCACAAGAGTAGTCTTTCTACTCTTTGACTTTTTAAAACTCCGTTTGAATGACCTTGAAATTTCCCCCACCACTTCCCCATATATCTAGAGTACGCAGGGCCCGGAGGTCAGTCGCTCGGCGGCTGTCGTAGTGTGCACATCCGTGTTGTGCAGTCTGCTGTGCAGTTTTGATTTTAACCAGTTCAAGGTCACCACACTTAAACTCTGGCAAAAACGTCAAGCTGTTAAAGACAATCCTAAGTCCCAGGTTCACAGTCAACCTCAAGGTCATCACACTTTAACATGTAAATTTAAGGTAGCACCAAAACGGTGCTACCTAGCTTGACATTTTCAAGTTTCCCGAGGTCATCACAGTTCCCCCACCACTTCCCATATACCTAGAGTGCGCGGGGCTGGACAGTCAGTCGCTCGGTGACTGTCGTGGGGTGCGCATCGCGGTTGCAGTAATGGTGGAACGCGGGAGTTGTATCGGTTCAAGGTCACTCGAGCGGTGTCACATGACGGTTTAGGCAGAGTCACGTTGCAAACTTTGAGTTCCCTCGGCACTTTTGCTGTTTCTCGTCTAATTTCGCTCCAAGTTGTCAAGGTCATTGAAACCTGACTGAAATTCGGAGCGTAGTGCGAGAAACAGCAAAAGTGCCTAAAAATTTTAGGTTTCAGCGTGACCTTGACCTTTGTGACATCGATGACGTCATAATGGTGACGTAAGGGGTGATGACGTCATCGCCACGTCATTTCTGCAACGTCATGGGTGTGACGTCACAGAATGACGTAATTGGTGATGACGTCATCGATTGCGTCATCGATGACGTCATCGATGACGTCATCGGTGGGGTCATTGACCTCGATGACGTCATCGCTCAGGTGACCTTGAACTGAGCCAGCTCCCGCGTTTCTCCACTACTAGTATAAAATTCTTTAGATCGACTTTAAATTTATCTAAGGCGAATTTTTGACCCCAAAAAGGCTTTTTTATTACAAATTTGATTTCAATGAAATTCTCAGGTTAGATTTTAAGTATTTTAAACTAGGTAATAAACTATAATCAAGCAATTATTTTCAAGTATTAAAAAAGCTTATTTTCCGGAATTTTTGACAGAACTTTAGTTGTTTAGGCTACATGGTTTGACTAATGTAGTTGCTATGATCAGTTTATTTTCCCCCATCGCAGCTGAGTTGTCCCTGTATGCTGAAAACAACATAACATAACCTTTTATTGTTTATATTTGCTCGCCGTTATGTTACGTTTTTAAATAAAATTTAATTAATATTTTGACAGACCTGTTTGTTAAATTAAATAGATCAACACTGATGTTTACTTGTTGAAGTTATAAATTATAGTCTACCAAAAGATAGGCATGTTGATGTGGAATGAATTGCTGTCGTACGGAATTATGCGATTAACTAATTTATGGGATACAACTAATATCTATTTGGGAGGAAGATTTAAATTGAACAACTGATTAGAATGTGTTGTGACATTGTAGCCTATGTCTCAGGTAACAAAATATGCATTAAGTGTTAAGTAAGCGTAATTCTACAATACTTACATTACTTGATTTTTATTAATTTTGATTAATTAATCATGGATTTTAAATTGTATTGTTTTTTTTTCGCTCTACAATCTATTTACCTTTAATATTATAAGCATAATTATTATTAAGTTACTTGCTTGTTTTGAGGTCTTAGCTAAAATCATTCTTTGTATGTATTTATTTGTAGGCTAGGCCTAGGATGTACGCCGGTTGACTTCGGACGGTTAGATGACGTTAGACTCTTCACATTCGAGGAGATGGAACCTCCGTTCTCTCCCTAAAGAGCAACAAGGCTCCTGACCCAGACGGGATTCCCAGCAAGGCTTTAAAGAAAGTATTTTCAACTAATGCTGACTTGTTGTTGAGAATGTACAACGCCTGTTTGGTAGAAGGGGTGTTTCCGGCTCCCTATGGAAAACCGCAAGACTTGTACTGATCAGCAAAGGCAAAGGTGATCCCGAGCTGTCGTCGTCCCACATCCCACAGGCCTTTCTACACGTTGGACACGGCTGGGAAGCTGTTCGAGAAGCTGATCCGTTCCCGCCTGACCTCTGACGTGGAAGCTGCCGGGGACTCATGCCCCCGTCAGTATGGCTTCAGAAAGGGACGGTCAACGATTGACGCTATCACCGAAGTCCATGGAGAGCTGTGAAGAGAGTCGAGAGCCACAACCATTTCTCTCGCTGAGTAGTGCTTCTTGTTACGCTTATGTCAAGAATGCCTTTAACTCGGCGAGGTGGGTCGATATGTTGGATGCGCTTCGCAACACCTTTCGCGTTCCTGCATATCTGTTGCGACTCATTGAGGATTATCTCCGCTCTCAAAGCCTTATTTACGACACAAGGGACGGAACATGGACGATGGAAGTCACTTCTGGTGCCGCGCAAGATTCAATACTCGGCCAGAATCTCTGGAATGTTGCCTATGACAGCCTCCTGAGGTCGGAGATGCCTGAGGAAACCACTTTGGTTGGGTACGCCAATGATGTCGCAGCTCTCATTGTCGCACGCAACGTTGAGCTGGCCCAACTAAAGTTGAACCGAGTCATGTGTGTGGTCAACACATGGATGTCCGATCACTGTCTCTCGCTTGCTCTCCGTAAGACGGAGATTGTAATCCTTACGAAGCAGAGGATAGACACCGTCGTTCTGTTCCGAGTGGGAAGGGAGGTGGTCCAATAATCTCGTGCTGCTAAGTACTTCGGGATTATGGTGGACACCAAGTTAAGCTGGAGGGAACAGATCTTCCGTACGGCGAACAAGGCCGCTAAGGTAGTCACTTACCTTAGTAGGCTGATGGCCAATGTCAGGGTTCCACGATCCAGCAGAAGACGTCTGTTGATGTCCGCGGTTCAGTTCGTGCTTCTTTATATGGAGCAGAGGTGTGGGCAGACGCTCTCGATAAAGAGTAGTACAGGTTGCGACTCGCCCGGGTTCAACCTTGAGCGGCGCTCGGGGTGTGTTCCGCCTACCGGACAGTGTCCGAGCCTGCCGTCCTGGTGGTCGCCGGAGTTATCCCTGTCAAGCTCTTGGCAGGAGAGAGGAAGGCAATTTATCAGAGACAAGTCGAGATTGGCAAGGACACGGCAAGAACAGCAGAGCACTCCCGAACCTTCCAGCAGTGGTAACACAGCTGGGAGCACGACACCCGAGGACGATGGACTGCGCGACTTATCAAGCACGTCCAACCGTGGGTGGAACGGCCGACAATTCTTTATTTATTGCTCGGGCGTTCCCGACGATGCGGAACACACATTCTTCCGCTGCCCCCGTTGGGAAGGGGGGCTCTGGCAAAATGAGCTAATCCACCTGCGCCGCATTCCAAACACATCCAAAATGAGCTAGAGGCTTAAGACTGGACCCCCGGACCACATCCAAAAAGAGCTAGCTATTCAACCCTTGAAATCACTGAAGCAGAAGTTTACAAGCCTATTTCACATTTACTGTGTTTGACTTTATATTGAATGTTATCGTTACTAATATAACGAATCTAATGTTTAATAATATTGAGAACTATATTTTAACAATACGGAATATTTAGTTCAAGATAGAACTAAATATTCCGAATAGACAAAAAGTTGAAATATTCAGTATTTAAAAAATTTGACTAATTTTTAGTACCAATAGTGATGAGTAGCCAATATAATAAGAATAATATGGAATATGTTGAACATTCCAATACACTAAAGGCAAATTGGGCGTTTTTATACCAAACTTTAAAAAGTAAAAAAAAACTTACCTTAAAAAATAAATAAAAATTAAATTTAAAGGAACAAATAAATTAAAACTTAATATCGCTGTTGACATTATCACTTTAATACATAAACACAAACATACAGAGACAAAATTATTGACTAGCAAAAATAAAAAATGTATATAACGTAAAATTTAAAAAATTAAATACATAAAACATACAAGTACCATAAGATTTACCGTATGTTGCAAAAACTCACTACTGATTTATCTATTACTAGTATACGTGTTGCTCGAAATCGAGCAATTTATTTTAATACAATACAAATGTTACTTTTAGATTTGAATCAATGACATCCCACCAATCCAATATTGTGAATATCTTTAATCATCAAAACTACTCGTATTTACAGCTGATTATTAACAGATGTTTAAAATGCTTTATTCAATCCCAATGTTATTTAATGGGAAATTTTGAGATTTCAATGATGGATAACGCCTTTATTTTCCGTCACATTCTCATCAGTTTTTGGCGGAAACAACTGCAGACCAAGCCCTATCCAACGACACCAAAAACTTGAAAATCGGTTGAAAATTGTAGGAGGAGTTCTCAAGACAAAAAACCCTTAGCGTATTAAATAAGTATAGATAGATAGATATGCCAATTGTACTTCATGTACGCTGCAGAAGATCGCACCACCGGCAATAGTTTTAAAACTCGCCTATACTATGAGAATTCACCTTAGTGTACAGGCATCTAGACAAAGCTGAAAGTATGGGTCAGTTTTCTGATACCGTTCATTTTGTCGTATTTTAAAGTTGCCCAGATTAGACTAATGAATGGTTAAAGTTTCCACAACATCCATTAACTGTCGCTGAACAAAATAATAAATGCACAAGCTTGTCGAGGAGGCGAGTGAGTGGAGCGAATGAGCTCTTCTTATAGAAAAGAGCCTTTCGGGCTTGGCATTTTAGCGCACAGTCTGTGACCGACATTACTATGACTACAAAGAATTGTTTGGGTTGAGCAGTACTGTATATCCATGTAGGCCTAACTTGGTGGCCTGTGCTGGCGACAACGAATCCTGCTCAGGTGCACTGGGATAATCCTATTATGTCTGCCTGATTACACAATTAACACGGCTGGCTGGAGCTAGCTCTTCCTACCAGTTGGAAGGGGGAGATTTTACAACGCCCCAAAAATGACCTGAAGGATTAGCTCTTTTTGGATGTGCCCGGGAAGGGTCCCGCCTGAAGGCCACACAAATTTTTGGTGTATTTTCGGTGGACTCGGTCTTCCAAAAGATCTTGGAGGATGAGGGCAACTGGGATTGTTTATCACAGTTCGTGCGGGGCATCCTCCTGGAAAAGAAACATGATCTGGACCGCGAAGTGGCCCAGATCCCTTGATCGAGTGGCTGGATAAGGAGTGAGCCCCACGGGCATAAGCCAAATTTAGGCCTAGCCCTACGTAATGTGATAAACAACTCCAGGTTAGAATCCTAAAGAGTAGAGGCGAGGTTTTTTAGTGGGTACACACGTTTTTAGGGGAGTCCCACACTACAGGTTTGCCACCTGTGTGCGTAATGCATTTTTCTTACCTCTCCCTAAAAAAAAAAACATAATAAGCGTCACCTAATAACTCAAAAAGTGAGTAAAAAATTCTTGTACGGGACGGACATCGGAGCGTATTCCTAGTATAACAACAACTACCATTGTTACGTTCACCATAGCAACGGTCAGCATAGCAACGGTAACTAAAGCAACGGTTACCGTAGCAACGGATACCATAGCAACTGTAACATGGCAAAGGTTACCACTGCAACGGTTAATATAAAAACAATTACCATTGTTACGTTCACAATAGCAACCATAGCAACAATTACCATAGCAATGGTTTGCGTAGCAACGTTTACAATAACAAAGGTCACCGTAGCAACGTTTACCATAGCAACGGTTAATATAATAAAAATTACTATAGCAACGTTTACCATAGCAACAATTACCATATTACCATCGGCTTCCATGGTCATGGTTATTGTTGCAACGATTACCAAAGCATCGGTTACCAAAGCAACGATTACAATGGCAGCTGTTACCGTAGCAGCGGTCATTATAGCACCGGTCATTTTAGAAACGGTTATCATACCAACAACTACCATAGCAACGAGTAAATATGCATTATTATGTATGTTTATATTTGTTATATATATATATATATATATATATATTTGAAAAATTGAAGAGTTTTATTTGCAGGGATACTAATATTATTATTTTAATAAACATTAAAAAAGGGTACTTTGTTTTAAAATGTTTATTAAAATAATATATAAATATATATGTTGGATGTGTAGCTCATATATATATATATATATATATATATATATATATAAATATATATACATAAAATATATTTTATTATATATTTATATAATATATATAATATATATTTTTTATATTACTTAATATATATTTTAATGATATATATTTAATATAATACATATTTTATAAATGAATGTACATAACATGCATGTATAAAATACTTATTTTATTTTTTTATTCTTACTATATTTTAACACGCGGATTTAGCATAATTACAGCTAGAGCAATTTGAAGTCTGGATTAAAAAAATATCCAAGATATATTTTAGTAAGTATTAAAAAAATAATATTTCTAAAATATATTTGAATAAAATCTTGTGTTAAAATATTCACAAAAAAACTTAACGTAAAAATCCTCTATTTTTATGAGTCATGAGAAAAGTGCACTTTTGTAACCATTGTGTAACATAGGCATCAGTTACCTAACGCATATTCTTAACGCCGTAAGAATATTTTCAGGTCACTTTGAGAATGTTAAAATCACAAATAATCTTATATTATCATTTTCAAATCTTTGGGTAATGTATAGTACAAATCTTTGGGTTGCATTTATTGGTAGTATATATAATTATACGTTAAATTTCTTGACATTACGTGAGTAAATTTTTACCTTTAAGAATACTAATTATGTTAATCATAAGAATATCGTAAACTTCGTTAATTAGCCATAATTTTAGTAGTATAGTATACTAGTTTAATATAAAATGAGTTTCGATATGAATTGTTTTCACATATAAATCCATGGAAATTACTTTTAAATCCTAGGAAGCGGGGACTGCCATTGCACTGTAAATATATTTACGAGGAACATGGTTTTTATAAAGCCGAAACAGGAAATGACTATTGGTTAGTGGAAGTAAGGCAGGAAATTACGAAACTACTGCCGAAACACCAACATACAACCTTGTATTTTTACTTCGTGTGATAAGTGGTAAAACTTTTAATTTATCATAACAGGGTGTTAAATCTTTTATTAAAAACTAAGTTATATGAAAAATTTATACTTAATTGGATTGAATTTGAAGTGATCCTAAAAAACTTCGTAACGACCAGTACTGTATTCTAGTTAGCAAGAATTTTACTGGCTAATGATATTTTTATCCAACCATCATTTTTATATCACTAAGATGGCTTAACATAAAAAGCATCGAACCATTTTTGACTAATTGGAGTCAATAAAAAGTAGTTATATTTTAAGCATTTTATTGTCAAATTATACAGTCATTGCCGTAAATATTAATTAATAAACACCTCAAAGTATTAATAAAATAACGAAAATACATTTTAATTGAACGCATTTGAATAATTTGTTATTGAACAAAATGTTTTACCATGCATGGCCATATATTTGGAATAGAATAATGTGGGTGAAAAATAAAACACTTTCCGAACACATGTTTAATCTTCATATGTATAAAACACAATAATCTTCAATGATTAATGTAAATAGTAGACGAACATAACAGAAACTGAATGCAAGCAAGACCATTATTGTATCACGAGGTGGCCCGTGCGCAAATTGCGCATTTTATGATTATGTATATAAGTGAAACTCACCTACAATACGGGGTGAATGTTGATTTGGAAGTGACAGAGATCTATTTTTGTTTACTATCTGGCTTTTAAAATTCATCTGAAGGTAATCAGCTGTAAAATTACAATTCGCATTAAAGAACTTGCAATAAAAGTTGGTCAACATTTTAAAGCGCCCTCTAGAAATAAATCAAAGGCGAGGGGGGCGAAGCCCGAAACAATATGACCTTTTTAATTACGATTTGTCACTGCGCTATATCCTAAGCTTTAAAATGACACCTCAATCTTAAAAATTGGTTCAGTAGGTCGAGAGAAAAAGGGACGTAACAGACGAAACCCTTATAGAAATAAGAAGATAGATTTGTCACTGCGCTATATCCTAAGCTTTAAAATGACACCTCAATCTTAAAAATTGGTTCAGTAGGTCGAGAGAAAAAGGGACGTAACAGACGAAACCCTTATAGAAATAAGAAGATAGATATGATACCAGACAGTTAATAAATGTATCTCTTTACATTTCCAATTCTTAAATTCTACATGCAGTAACATTATTTTTATTTAAATAAATATTAAAATGTGTTGTTCAGTAATATAACAACAGGGGGAAAATATATTTTTCAACTAAGAAAATTATTTGGGCTTAAACACTAATTAGAGGCAGCTGAGCCACTTGGTCCTTTATTGTGACGTTTATTTTATGTAAAATATTCACGTCATGATTTACATACCAATTTTCACTTCAAATTGTTAAAGCTTTTAAAAATATACTATTACAATGATAACATAATGGGATATTTAGTATAACAAAGAAAAATTGTGATTGTTTTATAAAAAAAAAAACATTTGTCCGTTTTTTCTGCTATATAATTGCATGTATATAAAATTTCTACAAGTAGCCTATGATGACTCATTAAAAACTATGATCCATTTGACTCACAATATTTAAACTACGCATTTCAAGACCAAGTTATTTATTTTTCTTGTATATGACATGTCTAAATGATACCAAATCAATATGACAAACAATTTAAATATTTAAGGACAAATAAATAAAAAATAAAATATCTTATACTCTAGACAAGTACTGTTTATACGTTCAAAGCTTTTATTCCATCCAAGGATTTTTCAATGAATAAAGGGTTTTCGGCCATGAGAATTCGATTGGAACTGATCCCTTGGCTAAAAAAATAATGTTTTCGTTCTAGTTGAAGTATTGGACACTATTTTGAAAATCCAAAATACCTTATGTACATTTTAATATCGCAATACCAAATTAAACTAAAATTAGCTGATAACTTTTGAAATAAACGAACATTTAAATTTTCAACATGTGGTTCATTCATTTTAAACCAAAGTGCAGCATCCTCTTGCTTTGCAAGTGAGCGAAGCGAACGAGCCAGTCGTGAAGGTGAGTTAGCGGAGCGATCGGATTCGTCTTACAAGTTAACCGAGCAAGTGCTCGGTAATTTTAGAAAAAATGACGGCCATTAAAAATTCTCTGTAAAATTCATGCGAAACCCTACACGGTTGAAATTTTTGGCTGACATTTTCTTTAGAGTCAAAGGATCTATTTTTTTTTGTTTTTTTCCATATAATTGATTTTTGCATACCAAGAAACTCTTTGAAAAACTTAAGAAAATTTTTGCATTCCATGCTCCTTACATGGGGGTCGCTGAACGGGCGTTAAGATTCGAACATTTTGACCTCCCACCTTAAAATTTCCATTTTTGGAATACATAAAAAAAAAAAAAAAAAAATGGAAAAGTAATTTTTATGTTAAACACTACATATTGCATTTGTATTGCAAACTTATACATAAGTATGGCTTATGTTTTTCGCTGATTGACTGCAAATATTTTATTCATTTAACTTTTCATCTATTTTATTAATTTTTATTTATTTTATACTTTTTGCGCTATAAATGTGAGGCAAGGGATCACGTCACTTCCTACGACTATTTCTTTACTGCTGTATAGTTGTTTGTAAAATCCATAAAAATACTCTGATATACTACCTAGAAGCTACACACACACATACCTTGATCAGTTTATTTTGAGTATCAAACAAAATTAATAATTTAGTACCGTGGAAAGATCTTAGATGCTTGAGACTTGGTAAACTGTAACCTATGTCAGCGAACATAACGAAGGGGCATGGGGGTGGAGCAGCCACCTGGTATGTTCAGTGAAAGAGAAATTAGTACAATTATCAAATTAAGGAAAATCATAAAAGGTGCTTGGGTCCGTAGGGTCCCATCGACTTGTAGGCGAGTTGACCGCATATTTAAACAGTTTAGTTTATTATATAGTTAACTGTTACATACACTATACAGGGTGGTTATAAAGTCCCTTCCCCCCTACTATTTTTCTACAATTTATATTAAAAGTGATTTTCAATGACGTGATTCATTGTACAGGTACATACTCTAACTTTTGTAGTAATTTAAAATTTTGAGAGCTACCTGAGGTCTAAGATGTAGGAGTCAACTTCAAAATTCCTTATGAGAAGCTAGTCATGCGACATGTCAAATAACACTGCTTTTTCCCCCTGAAAACAGTGGTGCAATCTAAATTCAAAAAGGTTTTACTGTTTCCAAGATATCTGTGGGTCTAAGATGTAGGAATCGACTTAAAAATTTTAACTAGAAGCTAGTCATGCGACATGTCAAATAACACTGGCTTTGCCCCCTGAAAACAGTGGTGCAATCTAAATTCAAAAGGGTTATACCGTTTTCAAGATATCTGTAGGTCTAAGATGTAGGAGTCGACTTAAAAGTTTTAACTAGAAGCTAGTCATGCGACATGTCAAATAACACTGCCTTTGCCCCCTGAAAACAGTGGTGCAATCTAAATTCAAAAGGGTTATACCGATTTCAAGATATCTGTAGGTCTAAGATGTAGGAGTCGACTTAAAAATTTGAACTAGAAGCTAGTCATGCGCCATGTCACATAACACTGCCTTTCCCCCTGAAAACAGTGGTGCAATCTAAATTTAAAAGGTTTGTACGGAATATTTTGTCTGAGTATCCAAGGTCTTACGCAATGTTCGGGCAGAATTTAAAAACAGATTGCATTACTGCCAAGAGGTAAATGGAGAACACTTCGAACAGTTATTGTAGCAGTCAAGGTAGGTGGTTAATAGTTTATTGTTGCTATTTACGGAAAAAAAATCGTTATTAATAATTTTCTAATGTGTTTTTTATTTTTTTTTTAATTTCTTGTGAGTTTTTATTCATCCATCAAAATTACCTTTAATTAAACTTCAATTAGGATAAGAATTTTTAAAGTAAGAAACCAGTAAAAAATTACCTTCTAATTTAATGAAGTATTACAGTACAAAAATACTGCCCTTTTGCACTATCATTGCACCACTGTTTTCAAAGGGAAAGGCAGTGTTATTTGACATGTCGCATGACTAGCTTCTAGTTAAAATTTTTAAGTCGACTCCTACATCTTAGACCTACAGATATAATGAAAACGTTATAACCCTTTTGAATTTAGATTGCACCACTGTTTTCAGGGGGGATAGGCAGTGTTATTTGACATGTCGTATGACTAGCTTCTAGTTAAAATTTTTAAGTCGATTCCTACATCTTATACCTACAGATATCTTGAAAACGTTATAACCCTTTTGAATTTAGATTGCACCACTGTTTTCAGGGGGCAAAGCCAGTGTTATTTGACATGTCGTATGACTAGCTTCTAGTTAAAATTTTTAAGTCGATTCCTACATCTTAGACATACAGATATCTTGAAAACGGTATAACCCTTTTGAGTTTAGATTGCACCACTGTTTTCAGGGAGAAAAGGCAGTGTTATTTGACATGTCGCATGACTAGCTTCCCATAAGAAATTTTGAAGTTGACTCCTACATCTTAGACCTCAGGTAACTCCCAAAATTTTAAATTACTACAAAAGTTAGAATATGGACCAATACAATGAATCCCGTCATTGAAAATCACTTTTAATATAAATTGTGGAAAAATACTAGGGGGGAAGAGACTTTATAACCACCCTGTATAAAGTTATATCAAAACTTTACTTGTCATATAAAATAATTAAAATATACCTATAGGGAAATTGTAAAAGTTTAGAAATAATAAATAAATAAATGATGTACATAATCTATTTTCAGGTGTCTTATTATAATTCATAATCTACTAGCGTTTTCCTGCAGCTTTGCTCGCGTTACTTGGACGTAAGGCTTTAGCTCGTTCGCTACACTCACTCGCCGTCACGCTCACCCTACATAAAAGAAATAGCTGGAATACCTTAAATTAAAAATTTTCCATTGGATTTGTAACCGAGCAACAAAAAACAAATAATAAAATAGATTTTAAGATTTTTACAAACATTTTTTCATAATTTGTAAAAAATGATTGACTAAGAATAGGTTTTGATAATATAGTTTTTTAAGTTCTCTAGGATCCGCTCCCCAGCACTTCAAAATTACTATAGTGCCTACACCACTAATTGTGTAGCTCCATTATAAGGGTATACAATTTACACATGTATACTTTGTCACCCTTTTACACCCGAATTCAGCTTATCTCGTTCCATAAAAATATTGAGATTATTCATAATACGGGTGATATAAGCTTGCCAACTGTTTTATTCGCAAGCTGTAGGAAGAACTGAAAAAAGTTAACCAGCCACTAACATCAATTTTGTTATTCTTTGGCCGCAGTAATTTTAAATTTTCTTATTTCATCCACCATTTTCACAATGTGGTGGCAGTTAAAAATGGTAGCTTATTCAATTTTTTACTCATAGTGCTTTACAGTTTGATGGGCCACTATTTTCCTCTACGATACGATTTTACACAAATTGTTTTCTTATGGTCAATAAACCTTAAAAATCATCTGCTTATACAGTATAAATTTTAGAATTAAAACAGTCAGGACGGACTTTTGTGATCCTTAACGGCGTAGTTACTTCCATCTAAATACTTAGTCCAACAATTAAACTGAAATTTATAATCGAACTATTTTAACAATTAATATTGCGATAAAAATATAATTACCTTTTACGGTTTTGTGATTTTGATCTTATAATAACTCTATAGTAAAAATAAAACACCGGATTACTTGACTCCCGTCGTAACCGGTAATCACCATGCTGTAAAAAAGTAATTTGAAATGAAATTTTCTGTGAACGCTCGCTTCATATTCATCAAACCTGGCATTTTTATTAGAATTAATTTAGAATCAATTTTTAAACTAATATACTTTGAATTAATAACAGAAAAAAATAAATAAAAATGAAGTTGATTTTCTTGGCTAACCTTTTTTTCATATTTTTTTATTTTTTTATAATTTTTTTTATATAGGTATATTGGTTGCATCTTTGTTAGTTACGTAACATATGCTAACTTATGGAATAAATTGTTGTAGGTAAAAGCACATATTACGTGTGTTATCTAAGGCATTTTTGTCAACTTATAATAACTTATATAATATACTTTTAGTTAATACGAGGCCTTTGGTAGAGTTTTGATTAAAATGGTAAATAGTTGTTAAAAAAAATGAGCGAACAAGATTTTGATTTCATCTTTGTAATACCAATTAACTAAATCTTACAATTAGTTCGATCAATTTACTTTTAATTCTTTGATTATAATTGTTAGTATGATTTGCTATAAAAGTTAAGAGCAAAAATACAGTAGATATTTAATATTTTACTAGCAAGTAACTAAATTAACATATATATTTTTCAAAGCACATATACAATGTAATAATCAAAGTTCGGCGCCGTCCCGAGAGAGCGGGGAACGGTTGACAGCGGATTGGCCGCGCCGCGCTCTCGTTGACAAATATTCAATCGTTGTTTATTGGATTTTCATACAGCCACTATATGCTGTGAGATGGACGTTGTTTTTCAATCACTGTCGAATGTAAAATTATCAGAAGCCTTAAGACACATAGTAAGATCTATACAATTTTTTTGATAATTTTATCATGATGTGTGCTTTCTAAAGTCTCAGTTATGAATGTAGAAGTTTCGACTATTTCTGATAGATTTATAAATGATTGTTTTGAAAAGTTAACAAACAATTATTTACAGGGAACAAAGATTTGCATTGGAGCGGTAACACACACCGATATTTTGCGAAATCTGTCGGTGGAGTTTTCCCGACACTTTCGCGGTCAGTCGACTAAAAAATCTGTGGGATGGTCGACACTCCAGAGAACCATTTAGGTATACTCAAGTTGGACCGTTTACACTCACCGACATTTTGGTCGGCCGACCATTTTGTGCTATCTGCCATTTTCTGTCTCGACTAAATCATCGATCATTGTTAACATGCCCCTGTACGACAACAGAGTGCCTAGTTGTTTTGTTAGTTCTGTGACTGGCAGTAGTAGCTTTAAGTGGTATTTACAAGTTGTCGTGGATGAGTTCACAAATTCACAAATGAAATGTGGATATTAGGTGAGTAAGTAAAATACTTATAAATGCATAATTTATTTTTTTCGAGGTAAAGATAGACGGAAATGTTTGTCCGCATATATACCTTTATGTTTTATTGCTGTGAAACTCATAAACTTAAATATGATTTAGAATACAAAATTTTATTTATGATTACAGTTTTTTTGTACATTTACAAAATTGTAAATAAAAAGATGTATTTCATTTCGGCTTCAATAACATTAAGAATAAAGCTTTAGTCACATAATAACTCAGCAGTTTAAGGGTTAAAGAACTTACAACAAGTTTATTGTTTAAAGCTACCCTGTAAAAAGTGTACAAATAAATAAACATTAAAAAATGACAATTGGAGAAAGTGACATGGTCAGATGATTGAATAAGATTGCCAGGTATTTTGGTTACAAGGCCAAAATGAATATTTTTATATTCTTGAAATATAATCTCCTTTAACTTTAGGTTTATTACACTTTAAAATTGAAACATTATGCGATTAAGTTTGTAGGTTTGCTGCTTTGGAATGGCAAGCAAAATTTGGTTACTTCTGGTAAATCCTGTATATTGTAATCACTGTCATTCGATAGAGCGTAATCGGTTTACCTAAAAGGACTCAATTGGTTTTTGTTAAAAATTAATTATGTACATTTTAAAAGTGGTGTACGGGTGTCCTGGGGCACCTGGTATAAGCATATATATTTATGGACTACTTAGTTAGAAAATTTCCCTTAAAGAGGTATACGATATCACGGTAGTACTAACAACATTACATATACCCGGGACCATGTTACTTTTTAGTTTTGAAGACCCCAGAAGTAAAAAACACTACCTTCGATATAAATGAATGTGGGTGTTAGGATGTAAGACAGAAAATATTAATTACGCATGCCAGGACAATAGGGACGCTGTTACGTGGGGTTTCAATATTTTCAAAATGGAGTTTTCCATTTGTTGTACTTTAAAAAAAATTAAACTTGATTAAATATTAAAACTCAATCATAGCTATGTTTTGAATATATTAATCATCGGTAATGGAGTCAAACAGAGATGCCACCGCATCGTTTTAGCGAAGCTCTATAGTAATTAATTAAAATGATGTCATTCTAAACTACTAATGGAAGTGCATTTAAACCTAATTAGAAGTGGATTGAAGCTGCGATTAGGCTTAAAATAATACATTATCGGCAATAATCGGCAAATGGAGGTACCGTACCAAATTAAAATCCTTACATTTGGTGTATAATTTAGGAATAAAATTGATAGTTCATAAGATACAATGTCTTAAAAAGAATCATAAATGGTTTCATTGTTTAAAATCAACCTGATTACTAAAATAATTACAGATAATAAAATTTATAAATTGTTTTCTCTAAATAGTCAATATGGTCCAACATGTGTATCCCATTATCACCCATAAATTATTACTATTGTAGTACTTGCTGCTTGAAATCGAGCAATTTATTTTGACACAATACAAAAGTTACATTTTGTAATTTTTTTTACAATATTACCAATCCAATATTGTTAATATCAGCAATTACAAAAAACCACACGCATTTATAGCTGTACTTTAACAGATGCTAAAAATGGTCAGGTCTTTTTTGGAATGTCCCCGCATTTTTAAACAATTTTCTATTGAGTTCCCACATAATAAAAATGGTTAAGACACGACTGGTAGTCAAGTGGGAAGTTATTTTATCGTGATCGTTATCAGTAAGATTATATTTGGGTCCTTCACCTGCTTATCGGTAGGCTGATAAAAGTTTGCGCGCTCGGCTTACATATTCAGTCTTAGGTTAGGTTAGGTTAGGTTAGTTTAGGTTAAAAACCTAACCTAACCAAAACCTAACCTTCACACCAAAATGGTGTGTTTTGATTCAGCTTTTGATTTCTATGTCTGTAATATTATGAATAAAAATAAAAACCAATAAAAAAACCCGTTGAAGGGTACCAAATTCGTTTCTAGTTTATATATTTATCCTCCAGTACATTTCTTAGACATGTTGAAGGCAATAGAAAATTTTTTGAAAATGCGGGGACACTCCAAAAAAGACCCAAATGCTCAACCCAATCCCAATGTTATTCTAATAAGAAACAAATAAAATTTAATTTGTGGATAGCACCTTCATTCTCATAAATCTTTGGCTGCAACAACTACAGACTACGATCCAAAGACTCGAAAATCGGTTTGGAATTATTGTATGAGGAGTTCTCTTTACAATAAAATCCTTAGCTTCAACATTTTATGAATCCAGGGCAAGATAGAGTTCGATTTTGAGTCCATATTAAGCACAGTCAACCAAACAACGTTTAAACGAAGCACCTTAGTTAAATTTAAGATCTACGTTGTTGTAAATTTATATATACGATAAAAATGATTAAGATTCTAAGAATTATTATGTTGTAATTAATGAGTTTGTGTATGAGGAGTTTAATGGAAGCTATTATAAAAAGTTGTTGAAAAATTTATTTGGGGAGTTTGAAAAGTAATCACCAAAATGTAGTTGTAATTAGAGGCAGATTTTAGAATTTAATTTTGGTTTCAAACTCAGTAGTATAGTATCATGTTGACAATCTCAATCTTATTTCTCGTTATTTGTGTGCGTGTTTTAAATTTTTTATATTTTTTATTTTTTATTAAGATCATAAATAAAGTAGTTTTTCTGAAAACAAGACTTGTAATGTTACATCTATGAAATTTCATCCATTAAAAGATAGAGTTTAATTATATATTAATGCAATTCTTGTTCGAAATCAAGGGATTTAGTTTGAACTTTGATATGACATAATTAAAAGGTTAGGTTTAGTTCAAATAAAATACATCAGATTTTAATCTATTGAGGTTATCACCAATCACCCTAATCTGCATTTATTTACACCTGTACATTGCAGATGTATAAAGTGCTCAACCCAATTTCAATGTTATTTAAAGGAAATATTCCAAATTTAAATTATGTATAGCACTCTTATTTTAAGATTTATTCTCATAGATTAATGGAGGAAAAAGCTACAGACCAAGCCCTAGTGAACTACATAGAAAGTTGAAAATATGTAAAAAATTTGGAAATTAAAAAAAAAAAAAAAACAATTAGCTTATTAACTAAATATGGATGCATTGTAACAATGTCTCATGCGATTACTTCAAATTAATGAATGAAATAAAAATATTTTATTACCAATATAAAATAATTGTTATAAACTTTATTTTTTCTTTTAGTAAAATGTGTTTTCACAATCAAGAACTTTCAACATTAAATGATTTAAGGTTAATGTTATGTAAAAAGAATATCAGCGGACGTCAACTACGTAGGACCTCATGTGATCACTTACTTGCCAAGCAATCAAATAACAACTTCCCTAGGTCATCAGATGTTGTCAGTTAAATCTTACAATTCTCAATAACTGCAAGCAAAAGAATCTTAATTCAATTCTGTTTTCAAAATTTTCAAAACAACTAATGTGATATTCTACATCTATAAATGGAAGTTGTAAGGATGTAACACAAATTGATTAAGCATTCCCAGAAGTCAGAAGTACCCCACAACCACATACTTGATTGAAAGCTATTAATGTGAAAACTCCAGAAAAATTTACGTAAGATTCCCCTCTTCAACCATTTAAGAAATACAGACCTTAAAAAATTGTCATGGTGGTTGAAAAGTCAGGTTCCTTTTTTAGTTTTTTTTTAACAATAACGCCATTTGGAAGTATCTGATCTGAAATCTAATGGAAAATCTTTAGTGAGGAATTAGATTATCTACAACATTTGTTTTTGATATTTTGCTTTATCTTTCACCGTTTTCACACTAAATCATTTTAAAGTTGGAAGTTCGGTTTTGAATGTCGAATGTAACACAAATTGCTTAGGCATTCCCAGAAGTCAAAACCCCTACAACAATATACTTGATTGAAAGCTCTTGATGTGAAAGCCCCATAAAAATTGACGTTATCCTTCCAAACTTCATAGGGCTTCGGCCCAGACGTTTTCTCAGTTACCGTGTTAATCTTTAGGAAGCAATATTTTAGTGATTAATATATTATTACATTATAGGAATACTAATTTATAAACACCTGGTCTCATTTAAAGTGTTGAGTTAAGATTGGTAAATAATAAAAAAAATATAGGATATTACAAACTAGAGGCGAGTGAGAGCAACGATCGCGCTGAACGTGATGGCGAATGAGCATAGCAAACGAACTCGCCTGAACTGAGTTCATTTAAGGAATATTGGGAAGATTGTT
The DNA here is from genome assembly GCA_030545055.2 of Neoaliturus tenellus. Taxonomy (NCBI): domain Eukaryota; kingdom Metazoa; phylum Arthropoda; class Insecta; order Hemiptera; family Cicadellidae; genus Neoaliturus; species Neoaliturus tenellus. The sequence goes on along the minus strand of CM061533.1, from coordinate 50,715,761 downwards.
AGTAAAAAATAAAGGATGTCACTAGCTTGAGGCGAGTGAGAGCAGCCAACGAGCGAAACTTGACCTCAAGTAAGGGTAGCCAACAAGCTTACCTGAAGGCCAAAATAGTTCTCGGGTTTTCATTGCAATTTTAATACCGTTGCGAAGCACGGGTAAGCCAGCTAATCTAACGTAAAAGAAACACATTAGTAAAGGAATACATGTATTATTGTGCATTCAAATTACAAGTAATTTTTAAATAATGTTTTAAACAGGTTTAACGTACTCAATGCCTAATGCCTAACACCTAACGCCAAACGCCTAATACATTTATGGGTTTATCACAGACATTGATTGATATTAGAAATCAAACTATCGTAACTAAACCCCACTAAATATAGATGAATATTAATAACCTTATTTAGAAACGAACATAATCGTATTTAACCAGTTTTATCACTACTATTTAATACTGTTCACTACAAATCATAAAATTGTTTAAACAATTTGGTTTTGGACACTGCTGCGTTGTCAACTGACTCAATTAAAATGTGGGTTTTCAAAAATTGTTAAATTTATTATTACAAATATCTATAAGCTAGTTAGTTAAATCAACATAACAAATAACATAAGCTAGACTGCCAACCTAATGGTGAAATTCGTTGTAAGCATTAGAGTAGTGCCTTTAAGATCAATATAGAATCCACCACCGTAACAGTTCCGGCAGTGATAAGGATCAAATTCGAAGCGTAATTTATTCAACTGCTAAAAAAACTGTTTGTCAAAACTTTTAATTTATCAATTTTTGAAAAACGCGTATATATATTATTTCATAAAATTAGTTAGTTAAATCAATAAATTGCCACTGGATGATTACACGATAAGCCTTCGAAGTCGCTACGGAAGTCCACTTTTTCAGTTAGTTCCCTAGAAGATCAATTGGCGCGCTGGTAGTTTAGTAAACAGATTTTAGTATTTGGTTGGCAGCAGAGTGCTGTCATATTACACAGCATTTATGCAACGCCCTAATAGGTTATAATGCAAATCTGCCCTGAATGTAACCGAAAGGTATCCATAGAATAATTAACAATCAATTTGCCATAATTTAGTAATAAAATAATGATGTGATTTAGCTCGTACATGAGTAACAATCCAGAAAGTTGACGAATCCTTTCTATCATGCTTCTCAACCAATATTCTTAAGCCTTTGATGGTTTGGAATATATGTTAATATGTTGTTCAGCACTGAAAACCAAGAAGAACTAATATAGCCATCGCGAAGTTACATGCCATTAGAGAACCCGGTCAGTCTCAATCGTTATTTCAGTAACATGCATCGTATAGCAAGTGTACTCAAGTTATTTCTTAAAGTTATTGTAAAAATCAGTACTATAACAGAAGCTCCGATGCTCATTAGAAAACCCACAAATAATATCTAACTGTTTTACGGCTACAAAAAAGTTGATAATGGTAGGAAACTTGTTTTCATTTGGTACTTTTTTATTACTTTTAAATACACCAAATTAAAATATTTTTAGATTTTTATGATTCAAGAAACAACGGTTAAAAACGAACTGCAACAAAACGCAGCCTATTCAAATGTTACAAAACATTTGTATTCCGAACCCAGTTTCGTCGAGTAAACAATCACGTGTCAGCTCCGAGTTTCCCTTTCACATGAGCTGGTGGAAAAATATTTGTGGACCCTAAAAGGTTGTTAGTTTTCCATGAACTGGGAGCTTTTATATTTAGACGAATGAGTTACCATAGAGCGAATTAAAAATATGTTTTGACATATTTAATTACGTATATTGAAACATTTCCAACCTAAAAAAATTAATAAAGTTTAAGAAAATATTAGTCTTGAATTTCTTTACAGAAGATTTTGTTGAAATTCAGCAACGATAATTACAATTTTAGTTTAAATTACTCCTTAATGAAAATGGGCTCAACAGCTAAAGTGCACATTCAACATCGACCGACCACTGCTGCACATTTATCACCGATGAAATATTTTTGTCAAGTGGATTTATTTTAACTGTTAATAATCTGTTCTATTGTCACTTGTAACATTTTCTCTATTTAAGTTTGAAACACACACACATAAATATATAGATGATATATATATTTTACATATGTGTGTTTGTCCTTGGTACCTATAACTTTTTAAAAAAGGAACATCCGATTTTAATGAAATTTGGTATGGAGGTGTAAGACCAGATCTATTTCCATGAGTTCGCGATCCACCATGATCGGATTATTGTACCGGGGTTTTATGGGGTTTTTAAAGGGCCAAAAATAGGTTTTAGGCCTTTTTTTATCTAATTATTTTAAAATTCCGCAATTTTAAATAAAATCATTTGAAAGAGCTTGAAAAAACAAACAATTAAGTATTAAAAAATTTAAAAATCATTTCTAAAAGCGCAAATGGTTATGAATAAAATTAAAAAAATGTGTTTCTCATGTTATTTTAAAGGGAAATCAACAAAACCCCTTACCTTGCTTATTTATTGACATAACTTAATAGAATTCGGTGTTAATATTGTCTAGATAGGGTTTAACTTATACTAGCTCTATACTCACCCCCATGGGAATTTTGGGGAAAATTATAAAGTGTCAGATCTTGATACAATTTTGTGTTTACCTTAATTAATTAATTGATACCCAATGGCAGCAAACCTACATGCTCGATCTTATGGTGTTTTTATGAGGAAAGTAAAAAATTTGAATTTTTTGGAAATTTGCTGAGTACGTAGGTCTGATGTGACGGGGATATTTTCCTTTTTTAGTAACATTTCTTGTATTTAAGAGTATATTTGGAAATTTAAAGTTCACTCTGACGAAGGAGTAGCAGTAATTTAAGCTTTTTTACTGGGTTGTATAATTATGGATATTAGTAAATAAAAATTGCAAAAAAAAAAACAAAAAACAGTCAAATGTATAAAAATTCTTTTGCAACAACAATGTTACCACCGAAACAGATAAATCTCTAATGTGTATTTACTGGGTGAACTTATTTGAGCTTTAATTATGGATATTAGTAAATAAAAATTGCAAAAAAAAAACAAAAACAAAAACAGTGAAATGTATAAAAATTCTTTTGCAACAACAATGTTACCACCGAAACAGATAAATCCCTAATTTGTGAACTTATTTGAGCTTTAAGTTGAAAAATGAAAATACATTGAGTCTTCTCGTAACATTTAATATTAGAAGAAAGCTTATTGAATATGGTACTTAAATGATTCGACAGCTCTCGACTGTTTTTATTGTAATTATAGGTATTTGCTTTCCATAACGGAAAAATAAACGGCAATAGATGTCCCTAAATATTTTGAACAAACTTAAAAGAAATATATTTTCTTTCGATCCCCGATATACTTTATACATATGTCGCACAAGCTCCACTTAACTACAAGATGTTGCAAAAGTTCCCACCAAGTTTTGCCTAGAGGGCTTAAACTAAGACAGATTGTCGAATAACTTTATTCATTGTTCTTTTGACAGTATGAAAAAAACAAAGGATGTTATTTACTTATTTTGTGAATAAATAGTAAATAAAATTAACATTTAAGGTCATTTAATTCCTTTTTCATTTAATTGTCACTGTGAACTTTATGATTCAGTAACTATTAAAGTTTTCTTAAAAATTTTATTGTCTCATAAATTAATTAGAAAAAATTAACAAAACTATTTGAAGTCATTAAGTCTACTCAAATGTAAATTAAAAGAATGTAAGTATCGTTTAAATCCTTACGAACCATTGGGTAGAATTTAAAAACGCGAAACAATGGGACTTTTAAACTACATAATATCAATGCAGTTCTGCAGTTCTTTTATTCTAATTGGGCTATTCTTTAAGTGCTGCTAGTAAATGTACTGTACGGTTGGCTCCAATATTCGACTTGGTTCCATTTCTAAGACTGCGGTTTTATTAAAATTTAATTTATTTACGAGTTTATAATGATGGATATTAGTAATTAATAAATACAATGGAAAATTAAAAAAGATAATTAATAAATATAGTTCTAATAAAAATTGTTTTATGAAACATTTTAGTAGTTAACACTTGACCTAAATTAAGATCAGAAAACCGACAGAATAAGTGATCAAAATTTGATTTTTCCTGTCAATATTATTGTTGTAAAATTTTATAATAGAAGATTTACACATTTCATTCAATACTGAGTGGAATGAAGTAAGTGTTTAACTTTTTATATGAATAAAATAAACACAAAATGTAATAAAACTGTGTGTTTAAAATTTTTTATTCGAAAGTCTTTATAAATTTGGTACTTGTACATCGTACAATGTTAATTATTTCAGCCTACGGTACCACAATAACTTAAAAGTTGGATTAAGCCTGGTTTTATCATTTGAAGCTAAATTATTTAATCTACATCATGGTTTGACATGGATGTGTTTGAATTTATGAAATTGGTTAATTCTAAAATATAGTTTACATAGATTTTTTATTTTTTTAATGCAATTGTTTATATGCAAATATATAATAACATAGAACATACATTTTTAATCAACTTCGATTTTATTAAGAGCATTGGCAATTATTAAGATTTTACTTTACATTAGTTAGAAAATATTTTGCCAAATAAAGTTAATATTAAAATTTCTAAAGTAAAATTCTTATCGATTAATTCCTTGTTATATTTGTAGGACATAGAGTCATGTAATACGACTCAACATAACTATTACATAAATAAATTAATCTGAAATGATTGCAATATAGCAGTTTTTACAAATAGTCATGGTCTAAAGAAAGGAATCTAAAATAAGTAAAAAGAAGGTAGGGGTCAAGACATGCAACGCTCTCTATGCACCAGGTGTTCTTTTGCACCTATGACATCACCATTTATTTACGTTTTTAATAAACATAAATAACCTTCAATTAGTTTGTTACCTTCAATAAATTCCTATTAGTTATTTTTATGTGTCATCTTAAGGAAATAAACATTATAAGAGAGAGTTAATTAATTTTCATAGATTTCCAGCTGAAGACATTTTCTTAAAGATTTTTTTGTTGTAATAAAATACCTTCATTTTAGCAAGTTCAAAAGCGACAATTTTCTAGCAAAGACTATGATCGTGAGTGACTTTAAATACAGTAGTGTTTGAGTGTGATGCAAACAAGAACATTATTGAAACTAAATACAGTTTATTTATTGTAATTGCCTACAGCAAGTTAACATCATGCTATCGTAATGCTGGATGTACCTGAGTGTGTTGAGTATTTACCCATGTACGAAAGTAAAACACATTTAAGAACCTCATGAGGATCACATTTTTTTTGGAATCAACAGATATTCAAACATATTTTTTTCAGTGTGTGGATTAGATCTAAATGATTAGAAAAAACACAACCTCATATTTTACATAAAATGAATTTCTATGACAATTTTAACACAATTACAAAAAAGTACAACATTTTAATTTTCATCAAACATAAAATACAAGGCACTAATAAACTATTTAAAAGAATAGTGAAAGTTTCAAATTAATTTTACACACACTTTTGACTGACATTAACTTAACAGGTTTTATAACTTAACCTTATCGTTAACATAAAAACATTATGTGTTTCAGCATCAAAACATTACATAGGTTTTGACGGTTCTCTGCAATTAGTCAACAGAAACTAAATCAGCTGTCAAACCTTGCACCGGCTACATCATGGTTTTTGTTTACGTGACCCTTACCTTCTATTTCTAGTTTCCTTGGTCTAAAGTGTCTCTATCTTAACTTCCATACAGGAAGTTTTCTCTAGACCCACGAACAGCTTTTTATAGCTTCAACCTCTATCAGTCTCGTTTGATTTTCAATAATAACTTCAAAAAAAGAAATTTCTACAATCCTATGAACATGAATTTTTATCTTACGTCCTCGATAAAACATTTATATATTTTAAAACTATATTTACTAACTTTGCGAATTCAGATGTTAATGGAATTGTTATAAATATTTTAGGAAAGAAAATTGCATTAGTCAGGGGATTGTATTTACTATCTGGCAACATTTGACAGGCAAAATCTTCAACAATGGTTATAATGTTAACATTTTGAAAATACACATGTCAATCAAGGTTTTCATAACTTAGAAAGTAGTGGAAAAGTAAGGCTTTTGGGCCAGTTCAAGGTCACCTGAGGGATGACGTCATCGAGGTCAATGACCTCACCGATGACGTCATCGATGACGTCATCGATTGCGTCATCGATGACGTCATCACCAATGACGTCATTTCTATGACGTCACACCCATGACGTCACAGAAATGACGTGCTGATGACGTCATCACCCCTTACGTCATCAAAATGACGTCACCGACTCCACTAAGGTCAAGGTCACGCCGAAACTTAAAATTTTTTGGCACTTTTACCGTTTCTCGCACTACGCTCCGAGTTTCAGTCCGAGTCCCCGTGACCTTGACCACTTGGAGCGAATTTTCGACGAGAAACGGCAAAAGTGCCAAGTTAAACTCGAGTTTCTGACATGACTCTGCCTAAATGGGCAATCGGTTATCCCTCAGGTGACCTTGAACCAGCACAACACCAACAATTTGACATTACCATGACCTAGAAAACCTAACAATGGAGCGCCGACACCGATGCGCACCCCACGACAGCCACCGAGTGACTGATTGTCAGGCTCTGTGTACTCTAGGTATATCAGCTTGAGAGACTAAGACTCTAAACTGTCAGGAATGGGAGTAACTAACTGAATTTTGCAAGGAAAAGTCATTTCATCCAATATTCTAAACAAATCTTTATCAGTAAAACTTACATTAGTCTGTTTGGTATAAAACTTAGGGTGTCCGCGCAACAGTTTGCGCCACTTAGCTAAAGTCGAAACCCTTTTGACTTTGAGTGGTGGACAGTGAGCAACTAATAAAGTCTTAACACGGCTAAGTTTCTTACCTAAAGCGTCCCGCGACATGGCTTCCCCTCACAAAAGTCCGCACAATACTGAGAGACTGCTTGTAGCGCATGAGTCAAGGGAAAAGAGGTGGGGGAAACAGCAGGAGTGGGGGAAGGTCATAGTGGTGGGGGAAGGTGAGGTTGTACGCTGGAGTAACACATCACTTGACCATGAGCTGTCCTACAGTCAACACACTGTTCTCTTGGCCCGAGTTGGCACTAGAATAAACATTTCTGTACAGCTTAGGCTGTGAGAGCCGAGGAAGCAAAGTCAAAGTGGAAATTGTGTTAAACTCCAAGATGAAGAGTCTCCTAAATAAACTAATTGTATCCCTGCAATCCCCTATAACTTTAGAGAAATACCACTTTATAAAGCGACACCTTATTCTTTGGCAAAACGAATTGGAAATGGAAAAGATCACAGTAAAATTAATCTAACTTAAAATCTGGACTGGACACTCATGGCGATACCACGTGGCGTGCAAACGCCACCCTAAACATTACAAGTTAGGTTATTGAGCACCTCTGGTACGATAACCGACGTGCTAGAGTTAAAGTGTGATGACCTTGAGTCAAAACACTGAAATACTACAAGTCGATATCATCCCAGAGTTAAAGTGTAGTGACCTTGAGTAAAATCAGAGAAAATCCAAGCCATGTTAGTCCAGAGTTAAAGTGTAATGACCTTGAGGCAAAAACTTGTAAAACACTTACATGAACAGAGTCGAAGAGCAGCGATGCTTACCGCATGCAAGCCTGAGACATACTGGCTGAGCGCCGTCACGTAGCTTAGGGACTCGATTAGGGTGGGGGTATTGCGAACACTTAGAGTAGAAGTGTAGTGGGTGACCTTGAACCAGACTTAGAGTAAAAGTGTAGTTGTGTAGTTGTGACCCCCCCCCCTCCGCCCCCCTCCGCCCCCGTCTCCGTTTTTTGGGGGGCGGACCCCCCCCCCCCCCCCTCCGCCCCCGTCTCCGTTTTTTGGGGGGCGGACCCCCCCCCCCCCCTCCGCCCCCGTCTCCGTTTTTTGGGGGGCGGACCCCCCCCCCCCTCCGCCCCCCTCCGCCCCCCTCCGCCCCCCCCCCTCCGCCCCCGTCTCCGTTTTTTGGGGGGCGGACCCCCCCCCCGCCCCCGCCCCCTCCACCCCCGCCCCCGCCCCCGCCCCCTCCGCCCCCGCCCCCGCCCCCGCCCCCTCCGCCCCCGTCTCCGTTTTTTGGGGGCGGACCCCCCCCCCCCCCGGGGTGGACCTCCGCCCCCGGGGTGGACCCCCGCCCCATGCCGGGGGAGACCGGTGGGGATATAAGGCGGCCCGGCCACAGCCGGCTCGCAGTCCGCTCCCGAGCGTTGAACGTGAACGATCGGGACGGACCGCCATAGGCCTCACTAAACACTGAAAGGCGCCTTCACTGTTTAGCGAAGTCTACTCTAACTTTAAGACTTGTATTATTTCTAAGATATTGCGCTTGCGTTTGGGTATTGGGAAGTGTTTTATATGAGATTGTTTTACTTGTACCCTATGTATCCTGTCTGTCTTGTTTGTCTTGTTTGTCATATGTGTTTAATGTGTATGTGCTTGTTCCAGCATTAACCATGTTGAGCTCAATTGTGTGTTGTAAGTGTGTTATATTTAACTAAAGTGTATACGCTTGTTTTAGCATTTCCCCTTGAGCGTTTTTCACAGCTCAAATTAAATTGTAACGACAGGGAACGGGAGTAGGCCCCCGTGTAAAGCCACTTTTCATAATTGTTAGGCTCCTGCCAGGCATGCAAAAGGTTGCGGATGGCATTTGGGAGCATGTCCGTTTGTACGCTGGCATGCAAAAGGTTGCGGCGGCCTCTGCACTCGGACGAGGACGTAAGCCACTAGGGTGTCCTCAGTTAGTTTCCCTTCTGGAAACTCAAAATTATGTAAATAAATCTTTGTTAGCTATTTGTGTTTTTTAGTCCCCAAGGCCCCCGAACATTCGTGGTTCGCCATGGATGTACGGGGGCCGAAATTTGTTAATGTCCGTGTGGCCTTGACCCACAAAGGACTTGTAAAAAATTTACTGCATTGCTAAATTAAAAATATTAAAGATTACGGGAGTAAAGTTACTTTGAAGTATTGTTAGGCTCCTCTCAGGCATGCAACAGGTTGCGGCTGGGGTTGTGGGAGTATGTCCGTTTGTACGCTGGCATGCAAAAGGTTGCGGCGGCCTCTGCACTCGGACCGAGGACGTAAGCCATTAGGGTGTCCTCAGTTTGTTTCCTCCTGGAAACTCAAAATTATGTAAATGAACTTTTGTTAGCTATTGAAAAGACAATGCAGTAAATGTTTACAAGTCTCGCGTGGCGAAGGGAACACGACATTGGATGTTGCCCTGTTGTCATAGTTGGGTCTCTTCGGAGGCTACAGCGATGACAACCCAAGTGCCCCACACCCCCATAGGGGTGTGGGGCTTAATTTTTTTAAAAGTTTTCTGTGACCTTGACCTAAATATATGAAAGTTTTCAAAATCTTTAACAGTAAGGTTTTTATTAACACAGTAAATATATTAAAGTACTTTGTCTTTTAAACTTTAATGGGTAGGCATTACTAACACACAAGTCTGTAGTTGTCCATAGTTGGGTCTCTTTAGAGACTATAGCGATGGCAACCTAAATGCCCCAGGTGGGGCTTTATTTTTTTAAAGTTTTACGTGACCTCGACCTAAATATAGTAAAGACTGACACTGCACCTCCGCCCCCGCCCCCGCCCCCGCCCCCGCCCCCGCCCCGCCTCCGCCCCCGCCTCCACCCCCGCCCCCGCCCCCACCCCCGCCCCCCGCCCCCGCCCCCGCCCCCCTCTCCCCTTCTCCACCTCCACCCCCTACACCTCCACCCCATACACCTCCGCCCCCCCCCCTACACCTCCACCCCACACCTCCACCCCACACCTCCACCCCACACCTCCACCCCCCCCCCCAGGGTGGGGTTGCCCTTGGCTGGTGGGGATATAAGGCGGCCAGGTTGCACGCACTTCTCATTCACGCTCCAGCTTTCGTTGGAAGTGGCTGTCCAGGAGCTCATTCTTAAGAAGACCGGTGACCAAAAATGTCTCGTCGTATACCTTACAAACCTTCGTACTATAATCTGATTGGTATTAATAGTATTACAGACAATGAGAAGAAATTGTATACAAGATTTTGTTGTTTACTTGACAGAACGCTAAAACTACCGCCAAATACTTTCACCTACAAGCTACCCCTGATAGACAAGGATGATGTAAGCAAACTATCATCAGTTCAACTGAAATTGGTGCAAGAAAAAATTCTTGTTTGTGTGAGAGAAGTGTTTCACAATGAATATTCAAAAAGATTGGCCTTTGACTTTATTAAGGAACATGCAGGACGTGAAACAAAACAGTATCCAGGATTATATTATTTATATCTTTTTGAGAATGGAGCAAGTGTAACGGTAGAAATAAGTATCAAACTAATGTAATTCACCCAACCAAGTGTTAAACTAGGACTTGAACTTGGACTTGATTGAGGTTTTGTAGAACAGAGCGGGGGATAGATCACTTTGCGGCAATGGACTAGCATGCTGCTTAGTGGTTTATCCCCCGCTCAAAGGGTATCTTTACGCGACCTTGACCCACATAAATGCATAGTTCGTGGGGGTATAAAAATGGTAAACCAATTGGATTGGATACACCACTTCCATCGCTCCATCGCAACAGAATTCTTCCTATTCTGGAGGTAATACCGGTGATATTTCACCTTTGTAAGAAATTAAAACAAAAAATGTGATCGGGGGATAGAGCACTTTGTAGTAATTGATGCTGCTTAGTGCTCTATCCCCGCTGAAAATAATAATTCCAAATGACCTTGACCCATATAAACTTGCTCAAACAGACATCTTTGAAAAAACTTGTAAAAAGTAGTGGATTTAGACCAAACATCATTGCTTTATCAAGCCCGTTGAAGAATATATTGAAAATGGGTGTTTAAAAGCCAAATTTATTAAATGAATGATAAACCGGATGTATATGACGCCACCTCCCCCCACCCTTCAACCTCGGGTATAAAGGGACCTGGTTGAGCGCGCTGCTCATTATTGCTTGGACATTCACCGAGTGCACACTCAAAGCCAAACTGTAAAGAAATGGCTCTTTGCGATATTTGTGGTGAGTTTTTCCAAGATGAAGATATCTTTGTTTTACACCGAGAATTGCATCATGAAGAGAACAGAAAAGAAGAGATTGTTGTAAGTGAAGAAGACTTGGATGCGTTTGATCGGTTATTGGAAAACTACCAGAAGCAGATGGACGACTGTGATAGCTATCTACAGTTACACCGAGAATTGCATCGTGAAGAGGACAGAAAAGAAGAGATTGTAGTAAGTGAAGAAGACTTGGATGCGATTGATCGGTTTTTGGAAAAACCCCATAAGCAGAAGGACTGGGCTAGCTATTTACAGTTAATGCAAAGAAGAAGACCAAGTGTTATTCAATTTGCCGGAGCTGGACCATCTACAGCTGGAGGATTTATTCAAGAAGAGAAAATGGAAGAAGAAGATACGGAAGAAGTAGAAGATGTAAGACAACTGCGTACCCAAGAAGAGGATATGGAAGATATAAGACAACTGCGCACTACAGCCTTGCCAGGACCAGTTGTAATTCATTTCAAAATTAATAACGTGCAATTAGAATTGGAAAATTTTATAACTCAAGCTAAAAAACTAGTTGTAAAAACATTGACGGAAGAATTGGCAAGATTGAACTTTATTAAATTTGGATTGGTGTTGGAGGCTATGTTTACTAATACCGATGGTGAAAATTCACCGAGAGCATTCATTGCTAAAAACCGAACCCTTACAACCACATCTGATATCAACGAAATTTTAGAAGAATGTTTGGTTGAACTGCTAGTGAAACTTCAAGAACATGAAGGAAGAGGATCCGGCTGGACGCTATCATCAATTGAAGGTATGGATGTGAGGGTTCACAAGCATGGATATGGTATGAGAGGAAGCAGCTTTATCCCTCTACCAAAGGTGATCCGAGATACAAGATCATGTATCAATGTGAAAAATGAGGATAATGAATGTTTCCGGTATGCAATGTTAGCAAAATATGTGGAAGACCATTCCTGTAGACCTAGCATAGCATACGAAGCTGTTCAACACCGCTATAACTTCCAAGGTATGTCGTATCCTGTTAGTCTTAATGATGTTGCTAAATTTGAAAGAAAAAACCCAGGAGTTTCAGTTAATGTGTTTGGTTTAGACGAATCAAATAACGTATACCCGTTACGAGTTACAAAGACTGAACGTCAAAATCATACGGATTTACTGCTATTGACCAAAGGTGAAATATCACATTATGTTTACATCAAGAACTTTGAAACTTTGGTTGGACGACAAGTGACTAAAAATAAAATTAGAGTAACAGTGTGTAAGAGATGCTTTTGTTTCACAAATAAAGACTTGAGACGTGGAGGATCAGAGTGGTTGTCAGAACACCAACGTCTTTGTAATGACAACTATGAAGTGAAGATTAGTCTGCCACCACCATCTAGAGCATTTGTCCAGTTCAATAAAACAGTTCACCAATACCGGATTCCACTAGTTATCTACGCTGACTTTGAATCCACGTTAGTGCCACAGGAACTTCCGGATGGTGAAGTAACTAGAAGAACCAAATATCAATTGCATCAACCTAACAGTTTTTGCTTATTGGTGAAATCTACTTTACCTGAAGAACAATTGCAAGACTATGGCTTAACATCCACTCCAATACTCTACCGTGGTGAAGAAGCCGCTAAGTATTTTGTAGACCAGTTGTACGACATTGCTGAAAAGGCGCAACGCTTATACGGTAATGTTGTACCTATGGAACCTTTGAACCAAAATCAACAAGAAGAATGCAATTCGGCAACAAGATGTTATTTATGCAAGAAGAGCTTCAGTGAAGAAAATCAAAAAGTAAGAGATCACGATCACCTGACAGGGTTATACAGAGGAGCTGCTTGTAATTCATGCAATATAAATTACAAACTGCCAAACTTTATCCCTGTCGTGTTACACAATCTTAGCGGCTATGACTCTCACTTCATTATCCCAGAGTTAGGACGAGATGATGGAAAAATTGAAGTATTAGCTGAAACATTGGAGAAGTACATCAGTTTCTCAAAAACAGTAGGTAAAATTAAACTTCGCTTCGTAGACTCTTATAGATTTATGTCATCTAGTTTGAGCAAATTGTCTGAGAACCTAAGAAGAGAAGATCTAAAAGAAACCAGCAAAATTGTACCTGAAGATAAATTGGACTTAGTAATGCGTAAAGGAGTGTTCCCCTATGATTACATAACTTCTGCAGAAAAATTCGAAGAAACCAGTCTGCCACCGATTGAAGCCTTCAATAGCAAGTTAAATGAAAGTGAAATCTCCGTTGAAGACTACAATCATGCTTGTAATGTTTGGAACCAACTAAACATTCAAACCTTAGGGGAATATTCCGACTTTTACATAAAATTGGACGTAACTCTGCTGTGCGATGTGATGGAAGAATTTCGAAACACCTGCTTCTCCGCCTATGGACTGGACCCTCTACACTCGTACACATCTCCAGGATTAGCATGGCAAGCTATGCTAAAGTCAACCAACTGTCGATTGGAACTTCTAACAGATATTGATATGGTGCTCATGATAGAATCTGGTGTACGGGGCGGTTTGACACAAGCTGTAACACGTCATGTCAAAGCTAACAACAAGTACATCCCAGGCTTCGATGAGAGACAACCATCGGTCTACCTTGGTTACTTTGACGCAAACAACCTTTATGGTTGGGCAATGTCAAATCCGCTTCCCTACGCTGACTTCAAATGGATCGACCCGGCCACCATCGGTGACATCTCACAGATTCCAAAGAATGGTCCAAAAGGCTATATTTTGGACTGTGATTTCGAATATCCGGAGCACCTTCATGACCATCACTACGACTTGCCTCTCCTAGCCAAGACTGAAGTTTCACCGACAGGAAGATGGCCGAAATTGATGATGACGTTGGAGAATAAAGATCGGTATGTGGCTCACTACTGGGTAGTTCAACAAGCTCTTGAATTGGGTCTACGTGTGGTGAGAATTCATAGAGCAATTGAATTCACCCAGTCTTGTTGGTTGAAACCATATATTGATTCCAACACTACAAGAAGAGCAGCAGCAACATCAGCATTTGAAAAGGACTTTTACAAATTGATGAACAACGCCATCTTCGGGAAGACCTTAGAAAACAAAAGAAAACACAAGATTGTAAAATTAGTAAGTGATCCTAAGAAATTGGAAAAATTAGTGCAAAAACCAAATTTTGGAACATCTATGATTATAAACGAAGATCTAGTTGCCGTAAGTATGAAGAAAACAACAATAGTGATGGATCGTCCGTTATACATTGGAATGTCAATTTTGGATATAAGTAAAACTTTAATGTATGATTTCCATTACAACAAAATGGTTAAACACTACGGAAGAGACAACATTGGAGTTGCATACATGGATACCGACGCGTTTATCTACTGGATAAAGACTTTGGACATGTATGAAGACCTAAGGAGTTTCCCATACAAAGACGATTTTGACTTCTCTGACTATCCGAAGAACCATCCAAATTACAACGAAAAGAATAAAAAAGTAATCGGAAAATTTAAAGATGAAGCAAATGGAATGCCTTTAGAAGAAATAGTGGCACTGATTTCAAAATTGTATTCATTTAAAATGTACAACGAGAACAACACACCGACAGTCAAGAAAGCAAAAGGAGTCAAAACATCGTACTTGAAGAAACATGTGACGTTTGACCATTACAAGACCTGCTTGTTTGAAGATTCTACAATGTCTGCAACGTTCAACACTATCAGAAGCTTTAAACATGAGGTCTACAGTGTCACTGAAGTTAAAAGGGCACTATCAGCTCGAGATGATAAAAGGCATATTATGCCGGATAAAATTCACACTCTTCCTTTTGGCCACTACTCTCTAAACCCTATCGACTAGTAACCTATTCTTCGTCCTTCTACAACTTCGACCTTATTCCTTTCTCCTTCCGTAAAAAAATGGGGAACACGGCAAGTCAAACGCCGTGTTCCCCATTTTTTTACACAAGTTTGGATGACCTTGACCTATATAAATGATGTGAATATTTAAGACAACATTCATTGTGATTATACATGTGATACATGAAACATTCAAACCTGCAATATGAAGAACTTGAAGCAAGAAATTGTCAACGAGCTTCATAAACCTGCAAGAAGAAAGTTTCCACGAAGAAATACAGTGATAAAAGGAATAAATGATTTATATCAAGCGGATTTAATCGAAATGATTCCTTATAGTAAACAAAATAGAGGATTTAAATACATATTGACTATTATTAATTGTTTTTCAAAAATGGCAGATGCTTTACCACTAAAAGATAAAAGTGGCAAAAGTGTTACAAAAGCAATGGAAACAGCTATACAAAGAGACAAACATACTATAAAACATTTACAAACTGATGATGGAAAAGAATATTTTAATAAGGAATTTGCAAATTTAATGAAAAAACACAACATTAACCATTACTCAACCAATTCAGAGGTAAAAGCATCAATAATTGAAAGATTTAACAGAACTTTAAAAGGTGCGATGTATAAGATGTTTTCCAACAGAGGATCACACGTATGGATTGATGTGTTACCAAAACTTATAAGCGATTACAATAACAAGTTTCATAGAACTATCGGTATGAAACCAAGCCAGGTGACTAATAAAAATGAAAAACTTGTATTAAAACGTATAAAAATGAATACTAAACCAAAAGTTGAAAAACTAAAGCCTAAAAGGTTTAATGTGGGTGATAAAGTGCGAATAAGCAAATACAAAGGTGTATTCAGTAAAAGATATCTTCCGAACTGGACAAATGAGGTATTTACCGTATTTAAGGTGCAACCTACAGTACCAGAAACTTACATTTTAAAAGATAATAAAGGACAATTGCTTGAAGGAGGTTTTTATGGACATGAAATGTTAAAATCAACAGTAGGTGATGTATATCTAGTAGAAAAGGTGTTGCAACGCAAAAAAGATAAGGTTAAAGTAAGATGGTTAGGATTTAATAAGACGGAAGATTCTTGGATACCTAAAAAGGATCTAATATAATGACAGAGCATCATTTTGGGTTGAACCATTACAAAGGATGGAGATAATACCGCAAAAAGACAATTTTACTATTAATAATATAGATGAACTCACAGTGGATGGTTCTCAATTCAATACTGGGAAACACGGTGTTTTGTTACCAAACACGGTGAGTTGTCTGGTTACCGGTCCTTCCAATTGTGGAAAAACAAATGTAGTATTCAATTTGATTACAAACCCTAAAGGCTTACGTTTTAATAATTTATATGTATTTTCAAAGTCACTACAACAACCAAAATATCAGTTATTGGAACAAATACTCAATAATGTACCTGAAGTTAAATATTTTAAATTTAACGCGAGCGAGAGTGTCATGCAACCGCAAGAGGCTAAACCATTCTCAGTATTCATATTTGACGATGTATCTTGTGAAAATCAAAATACAATAAGGAATTACTTCGCCATGGGTCGACATAACAACATAGATAGCATTTATATTGGTCAAACTTACAGCAAAATACCGAAACAGCTCATTAGAGACAATGCAAACATGTTAATTGTATTTAAACAGGATGAAACCAACCTAAAACACATATATTATGACCATGTAAGTGCGGATATGCCATTCGAACGATTTAAAGAGTTGTGTGGAAAGGCTTGGGCTGAAAAGTATGGGTTTTTAACAATTATAAAGGAACAACCGCTAAACAATGGTCGATACAGGATAGGATTTGATAAATTTATACTAATACACTGATCATGATGTAAAACATTCATTGTTGTACAACACGTCTTGCTACAAACATGGTTAACCAAGAAAAGTTAATAAAGGAAATAAAATCACTTAGTGATTCTATTCGGGATAAAAACAGAGCATTAAAATTAGGTATTAGCGAAAGGGAGAAATTTCTTGAATCTACTTTTAAACCTATTACTGAACCCTTGAAACAATTAAACAAAAAATTTGCTAAACCCGTTTTGGAAGGAGATGCAATTGCACCTATTACAAAGTTTGAAAGAGAAAATATAAAATCAGAAGATTTTAGTGATGAAGACCTGGAATCCTCTACATATAGTGGTTTTACCGGTGAAGAACCTGAAAGAGAGCTAGAATCACCAGACTATAGTGGTATAAGAGAATTATATGAAGTAAAAGCTAAAAGAGGACATGAAGATGTATCAACTGCTAGTGAAGAGGAAAAAGAAGAAGAAGCAAGGGAAGGTCCGTCAAACATAAGCTTGTTGGGTGAAAACATTCATAACAAAGGACCTTTAGGAAGGAAATACATGATAAAAATGTTAGCTGGAATAAATCCTAATAAAAACTACCATAGTTATGGAGTAAGATTAACAGAAGAAGGTTTAATGGTTGGTAATAGCCCGGTAAACATTGATGAAGATGATAATATTATTGTTGGTAATCAAAGATATAAGGGCACAAGAGGATTATTTGAATTATTATTTGAAAAAAAGCCTTTAGAATTGTTAGTTAAAGAAGAAGATATGGAAGCATATAAACAGATTTTGGAACACACCAATGCATACAGGAGGAAGTATTTAGCTGACCAGCCAGTTTTTAGATCTAGGTCTTTAAAATATAGAGTATTTGTATCCAAGTTAATACCAACAACGAGAAGACAACCAATGCCGATAATGCCAAGAAAACCTGTAAAACGAAGGTTTGTGTCATCCACTTTGGATATAAGTGCTCCAGAACCAAGAAAAAGAAACAAATCTGTTACAGGTACAGGTTTAATGAAGAAACTATATAACACAAATGTGATTTATTACAATAATATCAATAAATTGGTGGATAGAATGAAACTAATACATGAAGCTAAAGAAGCGGGTCATACTGGATTGGAAAACGAATGGGTGGCTTTAGTGGATGAACTCCGAAACCGTGGGGTAATCTCATAAAAATGCGTTACTCCCTAGATTACTATTCAGTTGCACCATGAGTGTCGACAAGTTCGGACGTTACTCCTCGGATGGGTTATATTACGCAAATAATTTAAAAAGAGGTGCTGGTTTACCACAAACACCTGATGGAGATTATGATATAACTAATAAAAGGTTAAAAAACATAAAAGATCCCACAGATGAAAACGATGCAATAAATTTAAAAGTATTAAAAGAAAATATATCACCAACATTAAGACTACAGAAAAACACATATGACGCAGGTAATCATAGAATTGTCAATGTTGGTAAGCCAAATCAAAACGCTGATGCAATAAACAAAGGTTATTTATCATCAGAATTAAAAAATACGCTAAAATTCAATGGAAAAACGTATACTGCTGAAAATAAACGTATATCCAACGTAGATGATCCTAAAGATGCAAAAGACAGCGTAAATAGACGCTATTTACATTCATTAATACCTGAAAAGACAAAAGATGGTTTTTCTTTTTATAAATTTGTTATTAACGATATAGGTTATCCGAAAAATGAAAATGATGCTGTAAATTTAAAATATATAAAAGATCATTGTATTACACGTGATGTAGGAGTTATTGATTGTCTAGGTAATTGTTTAGCGAATGTTAAAGATGGTTCGGCACCATCAGATGGTGCAACAGTGGGTCAAATGATGGAAACCTTAAAACAAGAAACAACCTCTTTTGTAAAACAAGATCAAGTAGTATCAAAGCAAGGGGATGAATTTGTTCAAGGTAATGAAAAATTTAATTTATTAACATACAAAAATAATGCTTGGGATTGCATGGGTAAAGGGTTATCAAATATGGGATGGGGTTATGAAAAACATGATGCAGCTGCTTTATCACAAACCGTACATCTAGATCCAGATCATTCTTTTAGATTTTTTACATGTAAAAATAAAGTAATAAAATACTTGCATAATGGAAGAGATCCAAATGATGCTGCAACTGTAGGACAAACATTACAATATGACAGTGCAAATAAAGAGTTTATTTATAATAAGCAAAGATTTAAATTAATGGATGTAAATGATTATCAAAATATATTAATTGCAGATCCAAATTCATTTAGCGGATTTAGAAAATTGTCTGGTGAACAATTTATTCATAAAAATCATGTGTTTCGAAATGAATCAGACGGAGCATTAGTTAGTGGAAATTTTAAATATTTTAAATGTCCCGGGAGCGATGAAAATGTAACTGATAAAGACTAAGAATTTGTATAAAAACTGATATGGGTTAGAAATCGAGACTAATATTATAAAAATGGGTTACACTCTAGAATGTTATTCAGTTGCACCATGAGTGTTGACAAGTTCGGACGATATTCCTCGGATGGATTATATTACTTTAATACTTTAAAAAGAGGTGCTGGCTTACCACAAACACCTGATGGAGATTATGATATTAGTAATAAACGGTTAAAAAACATTAATGATCCCACAGATGAAAATGATGCAATAAATTTAAAAGTATTAAAAAAAGAGATATTACCAACACTGAAACTAGACAAAAACACATATAACGCGGGTAATCATAGAATTTCCAACGTCGGTAAGCCAAATCAAAACGCTGATGCAATAAACAGAGGTTATTTATCATCGGAATTGAAAAATACGTTAAAATTCGATGGAAAAACGTATAATGCTGAAAATCGACGTATATCTAACGTAGCAGACCCTGTAGATGAAAAAGACAGCATAAATAGACGCTATTTACATTCTATAATACCTGAAAAGACAAAAGATGGGTTTTCTTTTTATAAATTTGTTATTAACGATATAGGTTATCCAAAAAATGAAAATGATGCTGTAAATTTAAAATACATCAAAGATCATTGTATTACACGTGATGTAGGAGTTATTGACTGTCTTGGTAATTGTTTAGCGAATGTAAAAGATGGTTTTGCACCATCAGATGGTGCAACGGTGGGTCAAATGAAGGAAACTTTAAAACAAGAAACCTCCGGTTTTGTGAAACAAAACCAAGTAGTAACACGTCAAGGAGATGTATTTGTACAAGGAAATAAAAAGTTTACTTTGCTTGAAGAAAACAATTATGTTTGGGATGGTAAAGGAAAGTTATTGACAAATTTAGGTATTGGTGAAAAGCCTGGTGATGCTGTTACTTATGAACAGATAATACAATTAGAGCCAACTGGAAAAAAATGGTGGAATTGTGATAACAAACGATTAACAAATGTTGCAGACCCTGATTATGCCAATAACGCTGTAACTGTTAATTTTCTTGTTAAAGTAATAGGTAATTTATTATTTGATATGCATAATTATATTGCAGCAGGACAACATAAACCTATTAACGAAAAAATGAGAAATACATGGATTAAACAAGAAATTCTTTATAAATATTTTTTTAATCATAACACACAAAAGTTTAGATCATCAGATTGGGGTGATTTTGATATTTAATTAAATAACACCATATATTACATCATTTATGTGCAACCTGTCATAGAGGTAACACATGGGTTACGCTTTTCGAATATAAAAGACAATCATGGCGTTTCATTACACCAGTCCATATCGAGACACTATACGGAAAGGAGGCGGTATCACGTCCACAGCGGTTTCTCTGTTAAGTAAAGCTTTAAATCGTATTCCAGTAGGATCTATCGTAAACAGAGCAATAGACGCTTTACCATACGAATTTCACATACCGGGAGGTTATCAGTATTGCGGACCAGGAACTAAATTGAAAAAACGACTGGAAAGAGGTGATCCAGGCATAAATAAGTTAGATCAGGCTTGTAAAGAACACGATATCGCATATTCCACGTTTACCGATTCAAAAAATAGGTCAATCGCTGATAAAAAGCTAGCGAATATAGCTTGGCAACGAGTAAAGTCTAGTGACGCTAGTATTGCGGAAAAAGCAGCAGCTTTAGCGGTAACAGCAGGTATGAAGGCTAAAACAGCGGTAGGAGGTGGAAAAAGGAGGGGTAAGAATAAAAAAGGATCAACCAAGAGAAAACATGGTGGTAATATTAGACTAAAAAGACGTTCTCCGAGGAAAAATAATAAAAAACCGACAATATGGTCAATGGTAAAAAACGGGGCTGGTCTATACCTAAGACCGTATCGTGCATATTAAATAAAAGAAATCAATTGGTTATACCACATAAAGCGTTGACTAATGTTGAATTATTTAAATATATTTCCTGTTTAAAAATACCATTTTTCCGCGGAGTATTTATGAAAGACAGTTTACCAAAGAAAATATGGAAAAATGAGACTGGAATCGTAAATTTGGATAATACTGAAGGGTCCGGCACCCATTGGGTGTGTTATAAGAAACTAAATAGTAATGTATATTATTTTGATAGTTTTGGAAATTTGCCACCACCTAAAGAACTTGAACATTACTTTAAATCTGCTAAAAACATATATTACAACTATAAAAGAGAACAACCTGATAATACTTCAATATGCGGCCATTTATGTTTGGAATTCCTAGCTAAAAGTATCAGTCACTATTGAGATGTCTTCCTATACGGTATCATTAACAGGAAAATCGTCCACTTTACGAAGTATCCTTTTTCCAGCGTTACGCTTGCAAAAAGGAAGATTTTGGGAGGCAGCACTGTTGGATTTTACAACTTACAACTCTATTCCCAATGTTACGGAAGGTAAAAATAACTTATTACATTATTATAAAGGAAAAGATGCCAGTGGGAAGTTTACAGACTTGGAAGTTTGCACTCTACCCACAGGTTCTTATGAAATTGATCATATTAATGAATTTTTGCAAAATAAAATGGGAAAAGACAATATAACGCTAAAAGGTAATAACAATACAATGAAAGCTGAGCTTACTTCAAAATATTATATAGATTTCAGTAAGTCAGACTCAATTGGTGATTTATTAGGATTTCCCAAAGATGGAGCGATTTTAGAACCAAATAAAACACATTCCGGTAAACAAACTGTAACAATATTAAAAGTCAATAGTATAGACATAACTTGTAATATTATACAAGGAGCTTACAGAGATGGAGCAAATACTCATATAATACATACTTTTTACCCCAGTGTACCACCTGGATTTAAAATTGTTGAAAAGCCGCAAAACCTGGTATATCTACCTTTGAACACCACTTTCATTTCAGACATCGTGTTGAACGTATTGGATCAAGACGGTAACTTGATAGATTTCCGAGAAGAGCCTATTACGATTAGATTACATTTAAAATCAACACTTTAATACAAAACCATGGGTTTAACATTTAAAAGCGAACAACCTACGGGAATCCGCATTAGTAGCTCTTCAGCTGTGGAGGAGTTAACACGCGAGAACATTCGTTTCTTAGAGAGAATTGGATTAAAAGTAACCGAAAATGGATATACTGGATATAGCTCAGGGTCCAACATTCGACGAAACCCTATGGGAAAAAGAATATCACACCCACAACCCTTACACTTCATCAAAATTAAACAATAACGATGAAATTCGTATTCCCATACAAAATCAAGACATTTACACACTACCATGTGAAAGTTACTTGTATATTGAAGGAAAAGTTACTAAAAAGGACGGTACTACTACTGGTACAACAGTTCCATTTATAAATAATCCCATGGCTTTCCTGTTTGATGAAATTAGATATGAAATATCAGGTGTAACAGTTGATTCTACTAAAAAGTAGGTATTGCAACAACTTTAAAGGGATTAACATCTATATCACCTAATGAAACCAATTTAATACAACCTGCAGGATGGGTTTTACCTGCAAAAGACACAATCACTCCAGATACAAATGGAAATTTTGATTTTCATATTCCGTTACGTTTGTTGCTTGGTTTTGCTGAAGATTATAGGAAAATAATATTAAACGTTAAACAAGAATTAGTTTTGTTGAGATCTTCAAACGATAAAGATATTATTAAAGCTCCAGACGGTACAACAGATGCAACTTTAGAATGGAAATTAACACTAGACAAAATTGTATGGAGAGTTCCACATGTAAAATTAGCTGACGAGCATAGAATGCTACTATTAAGAAAGTTAAAGGCTGATCGTGATATTGTAATTCCTTTTAGAAGTTGGGAATTTCATGAACATCCCAGCTTGCCAACTACGGATCGACACACTTGGACAGTTAAAACATCTAATTATGTGGAACGAGCCAGGTATATTATATTTGGTTTACAAACAGGCAGAAGAGACACCATCACCAAACATGCAGGCCAATTTGATCATTGCAACTTGAAAAATATTAAAGTTTATTTAAATTCACAATTTTTTCCTTACGATAATTTAAATGTGTCATTCGCTAATAAAAAGTACAGCATATTGTACGATATGTATGCAAGATTCCAAAGTTCATATTATGGTAAAACGAATGCACCTTTACTATCACCAGAAAAATACTTAGATGGTTACCCTATAGTTGTAATCGATTGTTCTAAACAAAATGAATCGGTAAAATCATCAAGTGTAGATATAAAAATAGAAATGGAATTCAACGCGCCTATATCGGCTAATACAACTGCATACTGTTTAATTCTACATGATAAAATCGTAACATACACACCTTTAACTGGAATTGTTAAAAATGTATTGTAAAAAACCGGTTTTGTTACATTCCAATGCATTCCGCGAGTATAAAAGCAGAGTGTTCAGGTCGCTCCTCATCAGTTTGTTGCCTGTTCTTGTATGGGTAGCATCTTATTCAATATGGCTTCTCCTAGTGGTACACAAGAAAATGTAGTAGATATTGAGAAGGAGATATCCGACTTTTTAGATCTTCAAGGTCAACCGGAGGGAGATGAACACAACGCTTGCGGACAACTCCACGGCAGTAATAATGTTGAGGAAAAAGGTAAAAGAAGAAAGAATGCACAGAAGAAGAAAAGGGATACTGAAGATAATATTTCTCCTAACATATTGAGTGAGGTATTCTTGCGAATATTTTATCCAATCTCATCCAGTTTGGACAAAAGTGTTTTAATCGGTGTTATGAAATCGACGAATTATTCACCTACTGTAATTTTGACTCATGGACCCAAAATGATTTTGTTCACCGATAGTGCTTGGGAATCTTTTATGAAGCACTTGCATCTGCTAGAATGCTATTTAACTAGTAACATGTATGGAAGAAAGACAAGAGTAGGACTTTTGGATTCAAATGTGGAAATTGATATTATAAAGAATCGTGGTGACCATCAATTGCGGTTTAGAGACACAACAAGACATGATAACAAGATTCAACTTAATCGAGAAGAGTTTTTTATTCTAACCTGTGCAACTGAACCAATAACAAGATACTTGAGACAACTAGTGTTTTCAAGTTCTATTATTAAAGATCATTTGGAAGACACTTTGGACAAACAACCGGACGCACCTATATTGTACGGACCTGTGGATACTTCTATATTTAATAGGGTTCCTCATGAAGTACAAATGTGGAGACAGTTGGAAAAATACGCTCAACTACATAAGAAATCAGTAAAACAGGAAGAAGAGGAAGAAGGAGGAGAAGAATCAAGTGTTAGTGATGAAAATGAAAACAAGGAGAATGTAAAGATGGAAACTTAGATGACAATGGTTGGTTTTTAAAACAATATCAAACACTTTGTGGGGTTAGGCCTACCGGGGACGGTGCCCACGTTAAATATACACC
This sequence comes from Neoaliturus tenellus, assembly GCA_030545055.2. NCBI lineage: Eukaryota > Metazoa > Arthropoda > Insecta > Hemiptera > Cicadellidae > Neoaliturus > Neoaliturus tenellus. The sequence goes on along the minus strand of CM061533.1, from coordinate 50,691,133 downwards.
AACGCGCCAACAACTGTACGGCCAGGTATAAAAGTCGTACCTACCGTGGTGTGGAAATCAGTTGACCTTTGGACTTCGTCATGAGCAGACGGGTGATCTTCGCAATGGACAAGGAAGAAGAACAAGTAAAGTCCAAACCTGGTATAATTGAGTTCCAAGCGTTTCGGGGTAATGATGATAGATTTATCATAAAAGAACTTGTGTTTTTCGATATCAATACAAGTGTTCCATATACATTTTTGTTCAAACCACCATGTTCTTATTCATCATTAACTAGCAAAGCCGCTACTACCAACAGGTGGATTTCAAAATATTTCCATCATATCGATTGGTATGATGGTTTTGCAAGTTACACGGACTTATATAACATCATGCATCAGTTTTCAAACAGGTTTACCAATATTTATACAAAAGGACTGGAAAAGAAGAGATGGATCGAAGAATTTACTCATGTTCCGGTTAATGATGTGGACTTGGATAAAAACTACAAGTATACGATGGAAAATGTTTGTATTTGTACTAAAAGTCCAGAACATGAAAAAGATAGACATTGCGCTTTAAAAAACGCCTATAAACTCGCATCTTACCTTCAAAGTGGGGAAGTGGGGAGTGGTGGGGGTGACGGGGTTTATATAAGTGAGGAGCAGACCGGGACCTGGCATGAGTATTACTCGAGATTCCGAGACGACAACATCTCCCAGCAAGAAGACGAAGAAGAAGACAATCTTTAACTCAACCATGGCATCTCACCAGTTCCTGCAAACTTTGGTTGAGCAGTTCAATGCTCACTCCAAATCTACCATACTACCCGTCAAGAAGTGTTCCGAACTTAAAGACGAGAAGCACTACATTATCCACGCCATGAAGAAGATGGAGACTTCAGTTGGAGAGGCCATTTGCTGCAGTCTTAGCGAGGCACCGTTCACTCCGGGGGATGAGCCCAAGTTCCAAGTCTACCTGCCGAAACGGTTCGTCCATCTCCTCCAGAACGAGGATCTGCGCTCCATCCAACCCGGCTGTCTCTACCTGGTTTCCCACGGTTGCACGGGTAGCAATTCCACCGAGTTGACCATCCACATCGCCGACAAGCAGCAGTGTTAGATTTTAATTTTACTGTTGTACATATGTTATTGTAATGTTTTATAAATAAATAAACCATAAAAGACAAAAAATGCAACATATCAATATGTGAAGTTTGTCACATATTGATATGTTGCATTTTTTTTAAACTTCGCGGGTGACCTTGACCTTTGACCTTTGCATTTCACAGTTACCCCCACCACCAAGCTAAAGGTTAAACCTGCTTCGATGCAAACACCCCCACCACTTTTTATAGTACCCCCAAGCGCTGTGCCTCAGCTTCATTTCAACTCCGACGGTCAACCGTACAACATCAAGATGTCTCTCAATGTAAGTTGTGCTAGTTATGAGGAGGTAACCATTAAGACTCAGCAGGAGCTGAACGACTTGTACAAGGAGTTGCAGCTGATGGTGGCGCGAGGCTACCGTATAAATGTGCAAGTCTACGCTTGCAATATACGCAATCTCCGACACCCAAAAGAAGAGTCTGAACATTACTCTTCTCCAGCGACTTCATCACCGGCGTCCATGAAGACTGAAGCGAGCCAGACTTTGGATTATTTCAGCTGACTAGCAGTTGTCTTCCTTCTTCTTACCATTGTAGAATATGTTTATTTATTTGTTATATTAAAGATGTAAAAGAGAATAAAACACCTATCTTGTTACTGACATATGTGCTCAGTAACAAGATAGGATTTTTTAAAACACAATTTGGATGACCTTGAAACTTCCCCCACCACTTTTTCATAGTACCCCCAAGCGCTGTGCCTCAGCCTCATTTCAACTCCAACGGTCAACCGTACAACATCAAGATGTCTCTCAATGTAAGTTGTGCTAGTTACGAGGAGGTAACCATTAAGACTCAGCAGGAGCTGAACAATTTGTACAAGGAGTCTGAAAAGGAGGTTGTCAACAAAACCGATGATCAACAATTGTGGGACTCCTCTATTACAGAAAAGGAATTACATGCAGCCGTCGAAGCTGTCGAGGAAAAGGAAAAGAACCTCAGGCAGCTCTGGTTGGCTCAGATGGATATTTGCGGATCTGTGCCGCGTGATGATTTTGAACTTCAATGTCAGATGGCGATTACCCAGCAACTAGAAGAAGCCGAAAAGGAGCTAAAGAGTGGAGGTACTATCCGGGCGGAGGTGAAAACTGAGAAACAGGAAGAATATAACGAATATGGTGATTAAACGTACTGTTGATCCCAATCCTTTTAGTTTTAAGTGGTTATGTTATAAGTAAATAGAAAAAGTTTCCTTTTTTTAAAAAACTCCATTTGGATGACCTTGAAATTTCCCCCACTACTCTGTAATACCACCATTGCTCGCTGCACCAAGCATCATTCCTCCTCCAACAACCATGGCGGACACACCTGCTTGCAATGCCATGTCTTCCACCGAAGATGTACCCAATACGAATTGGAAATTGACAATCGACAACGTGCATTATTTAGAAACCATCTGCGATTGGATGAAGTCTATTCTCCTCGACAACCCGGGAATAAAGCTCAAGGTCACTTTAGATTATGATTGGTCTGAAGTTATACTGCAGCAAGACGATCAACAATCACTGGAGTATTTGTCAAATTTACCATCGTCAACCATATATACTACAAATGAGGTGGAAAGGGAAGAAGAGGAGCATGAGGTTTAGAGTTTCTTATTTTTTTAAAACCCAATTTGGATGACCTTGAGATTTCCCCCACCACTTCCCATATACCTAGAGTGCGCGGGGCCGGACAGTCAGTCGCTCGGTGTCTGTCGTAGGGTGCACATCGCGGTTGTAGTACTGGTCTAAAGTAAGGCAGCTGGGCTAGTTCAAGGTCACCCGAGCGGTGTCACATGACGGTTTAGGCAGAGTCACGTTGGAAACTTCAAGTTTCCTCAGCACTTTTGCTGTTTCTCGTCTAATTTCGCTCCAAGTCGTCAAGGTCACGGTAACCTGACTGAAACTCGGAGCGTAGTGTGAGAAACAGCAAAGGTGCCAAAAAATTTTAGGTTTCAGCGTGACCTCGACCTTTGTGACATCGATGACGTCATCTTGGTGACGTAAGGGGTGATGACGTCATCAGCACGTCATTTCTGTGACGTCATGGGTGTGACGTAATGGAAGTGACGTCATTGGTGATGACGTCATCGATGATGCAATCGATGACGTCATCGATGAGGTCATTGACCTCGATGACGTCATCGATGACGTCATCGCTCGGGTGACCTTGAACTGGCCCAAAAGCCTTACTTTTCCACTACTTTAGAATAATGAGATCCAAGAAAATTACTGAATCCCATTTGATCAAGTAATTGATATCTCAACATATGACGTGATCTAATATTTCGTCTTGGCATATAAGCAGTGTAGCCGAACTTTCTTCAAAAGTTTGGCTTATTTGTATCCAGGGCCGCCGAGAGGGGGGGGGGGGAGAGGGGGCAGTGTGCCCCGGGCCTCAAGAGACAGGGGGCCTCATCTTCAGGTGTTTTTTTTAGCGGTTACAAGATTTTACTGCTTTATAGCTTTTTAGTAACACTACATATAAATGTATTTTTGAAGACCTATTAAAATCATCAAACCGTAACAAAGTATAACCTATGACCTGAGTAGTGATCAGCCTTTATGAGTCTCCGCGGTTTGAAGCTCTGTGTTGGTGAACAGACGCGGTGTCGCCCCGAGCCGCCATTGGAGAGATACACCAACACCACCGTGCTTTCACCACCAGTCCATCTGTAGACGCGATGTTGTGGTGCGCCGTTATCAGTTCACAAAGTCTATCGTCCATCCAAAACAGGAGTTTATAATTCCTGAATATTTCTGCGTTTGATTGAAATGAGCGGGGTTTCTTCAGATTATTTCATTACACGTTTAATACAGTTATTTGTAAACAAAACAAAGGTAATTAATAAACAATTTTTAAATAAACTGTATTTAAAATTTTCCCTTTAAGCTTAGCCATTTCAAAATACTTAGGCCTAAAACCACGTGGTAGTTCTCCAATAAGGACTCCCGGTTCCACCCAAGGTGCAGGTTTGATACAATATTTCATATAGAACCTACTGTATACCTAAATACATTTATTACTTGTAATTAACAATAATTCTAATAAAATATTAGACTATTATGAACCACTAAAGAGAAGAAAGCAGATTGTGTGCATTAATACAAAATAAATGTCCAAAGAAATGTGTATATTGTATGTGGTTCGACCGTGGAAGGCGGGTAGGAAGCTCGGACTAAGTATAACTGGACCGAGCCCTGCCATGCATAACTGAACTAAAAAACGTGGAAGTCTGGAGCCCGACGGGTGGCAAAAGGATCCGATGTCGCGGGACCCTAGCGAACAACATCCAAACAGCGCTTCATGTAACCTGACATTTAAGCCATTCCGAATAGAAATAATAAGGTTAAATTTATATTAAAATTGTCATCATGAAATTGTGAATCTAATGGTATGTATTTAAACTTCAAATAGTCTGCTATTAATTTTTATTCGTAGTTAAACTAAAATTATTTTTAGTTCGTCTTAATTAGTGACACGACAAAAGTAGTATGCGAGAAAGTTTTTTATTTTGAGTCAGGTAAAAAGTGTCCTCGCAGAAGTTGTATACGACATTCTAAATAATTTTTTTTATCTCAAGTAATCTTTTCTAACATTAGCCGTATCCGCTACAGGTAATATTTTATATCAGTGGATTCGGTGCGAGCGCTGATTCTTGAAAACCCGCGAGCTCGACGCGCGAACCATACAACAGTTACAATACCGTGCTATAAATAAATCCTATAGTGTGGTAAAAATATATAAAAAATCAGTCAGTATTTAGGACACCGTGAAGAGGGAATGTAGTTGCTGTTATGTTTTTTTTTAGCTATAGTAAAATATTGTGTTTTTAATTGCAATATAATCAAGCTGACGGACAGAACAAACACCTGTCATTTTTCAGATGAGCTGTTATATAATTTTAGTTCTAAACAGCATCGTAATATTTTTAAATATATTTTAAAGAAATTTTTCACATTACATATGTTGATTTGACAACCAGGAAATTGCAATCGAGGTTGTCATGTCAACATTGTTTAATGTAATTTTGTTAAGAGATTATAATAAAAATGAAAGGTACGTTTACTTTGTAAATGTGGTTACCTACTGTTTGTAAAAGTGAGTAAAGATGTATTTGCTCATTGTCAAGGCTCTGTTAACAATTATAACCAAACGCAAATATCTATGAGTTTTGTAAACAAGATAACATTGCTTGAATGCAATGAACTGGGGACAAGGTTTTTTTTATGTCCATCAGTCGAGGATTGTGGGGTTGACCCTCATTGTATATAAAATTAATTAAGATGATAAGTTTTATGTTTTTGAAAATTCGTCTCCATGATTTGGCTAAGACAGCAACTGCCGTAGCAAATGTGTCTCCAGGAACTAGACAAAATAAAAAAGAGTTAATTTGGTTTAGTCGTGTTTAACAGGGATTGTTAATAAACAGTGTATGAGTGTATAAAGTATTTTATTCTACCACCCATTTATCTCTTTAAACACCAATTTGTAGCATCCTGAAATATGTTACTTCCTGTTTTATAAAAACTGCACCGTAATATCAGCTTATATCATAACAAAGAGATGCAAGATACTCACGCGCGCTTCCGCGAAATCCTCAGACGCTCTAGAAAATAATTTGTACAACGATATCCGCTAGTCTCACGAAGAAATGCTTGAGATAAAAAATAAAATTCAGAATTATAGCTACAATACTCCCGCTGAACGTTTTTATTTGGCCAAAAAATAAAAAACTTTCCTGCATCTTACTTTTTTCATGTCATTACTGAATTGAATTAAAAGTAGGTTTGATTAAACTATGTATTATTATTATTTACCAAACCTTTTCTTAATCTATTAAATACTGTAAGAATCACCATTTCAAGCAGAAAATTTTAATGTAAAGTTAACGTATTTATGTAATGGTTTAGTAGGTAAAAATACAGGCTTATTGAAGCGCTGTTTTGGTTTCCGTAGCTCGGCTCTGCCGCTTTTTGCCACCCAATGGTCCTGAGACATCCACGATTTTCGCTCATTGAATGAGCGGTCCAGTTATACTTAGTCCGAGGTAGAGAGTAGGGATGTGGACTGAGCGAGGGGGCCTCACACCGAAACTCTGCCCCGGGCCTCAAAAATTCTCTCGGCGGCCCTGTTTGTATCTTGCATACAGAATATTTTACAATGTAACCTTGTGCTTCTACGGTAAGCTAATATCTTCGTAATTTTTATACATACTTAACGTTTATATATAATAGTATATCTTTAACTGATTAACATAGTACATAATTAATATGTAAAATAATTCCTATTCTTTAATCTTAATATTTTGCGATATCTAGACATTACTACAAAAATATGAAAAAACTATACATTTCTCTATAAAAATAAATATTCTAAGATGAAGCCTGTAAATAAGAAATATAGGTATATATAAAAAATTGTTTTATTTCTCTAATTATGTGTAGCCATCAAGAAAAAATCAAGAATAATGTTTCATACAATCATAAATGTGAGATGACCATAAAGAATTAGTCCTTTTCTGTTTAATTATTATTATTTATTTACACATTTTTTTTAATCTATAGCTTGGAATTAAAAAAATAACTTTCAATAGGCTACAATGACAATGTCATAGCAGCTGCATTGGCATTTTGGGTACTCTGTACATCAACAAGACGACATTTATACTACTGTAGTCCTACTGTATACTGCTGTATACCTCGATACTTAAAACTTCTTCTCCTTAAATCAATTAATACTAAATGATGACGGAAATTATCTGAAATGTTTTCTGATTATAGATCATTTAGGAGATTTTGATCTTATTGGGTGAGTGGTATTTTCATTAATATCTATATAAATTCCGAGTAATTGATCACAACAATTCCTTCAATCCGATCATTAAAATCGCATCAGCTGACGGTGGCCGTGCGAGAAGTCGGATATGTTGGGAATACGCGGAACCATCAGTATTTTAGAGCAGACATGCACTTCGATCACTCTCATTTCTGTTCTATATACAAAAAACTATGATTTTGTAAATTTTTGTTATCTAAGTTATCAAAACCACAAAACCTAAAATATTGTATAAAAGTAAGGAACGTAACTTTTTTTTTTAATTACTCGTACATTAACCCGTTATGACCTAGAGTTACCTTTTGGCAGCACAAATATGGCGCAATATTTTAAACCAGTTTTGGAATGATATTCCATAGTTCTATTGGCATTTTAGTGTACAAATATGGTCATTTTGCATATTTCAATATTTTCCTGTTTTTACCGACTACCTACCTAAGCCCCACCCTCTTTTCCACCCATAATTGTGTCTTTCGGTGACTATATCCTACTAATAATATTTTATAACTTGTTTGTTAGAGTTTCACGCAAAAACTACTCAACCGATCATTATAAAACTTTGTACAGGATAGTATCCTGTACAACATAGGATACTTTTTATTTCAAAAGAATTATTCACGAAAGATTAAAAAACAATTTGTGTAAAAACTCTGGAAATCTATTTTATTTTTTTTTATTGGTTGCTAACAAACAAATTCAATTAAAATTTCCAATTTTAGCTTACAATGCGAGCGAAGCCGTGGGTAAAAGCTAGTTAAATGATAATTTTAGTTCCAGTGCATAGTTTTTCGTATACGACAATGGCCTGGATTAAAATAACGTTTTAATGTATTTCTATACTGCTGTAGAGTACTTGGGGATCTCCTATACTCTGGCAGGATAATTTTCAATAAATTATTGAAAAGGATTAATGATAGACGGAAAAAGATTTTGACATTGGTTGGACGTGGAAAGTCCAAATGAGTATCCAGTTCTAAATTACAAATTTGAATTTTCAGTTGGTTCTCTGAGGCCGTGGTTTTTCAAATGAGCTCGATTGATGTCAAATCGTGCGGTAAGATTTGCCTTGACGCGACAACGATTACGTAAACGGCGCTCGTTTGTTGGGTACGAGACAGACTGTTTATAATTTGCATTGCATTTCATATAACGAATGAAATCTTAAGGTGAAATATACAAGGATTAAAAATTGTAAATTACTTACTGACTTTCCGTAAACTTGTTATTCTATATGTATTTACTTTCTTACTCTCTTAAATGATCCCAGAAGTATTAATGTCGAAGGATATATTTAGCAGGGCCAACAAATATTCACCATAATCTGGCTTCTTCCACCTCTTTTCAATAATCGCTATGTCTGACTTCACTTGTTACCAACAATGTTGTTGCCATTTATTTTGTTTATCAAGCCAGGCTGTTCACCACTTCTTATAACATTACCAAACCATTGAATTCTTTATCATAATTTATCACACAATGTTCTGTACTGTTGTGTAGTTTTCTTATTCCTCTATTTTATCTTTTATCTATTCACAAATAAAGATCAACATTTCGGCAGTATTCTATATCTTCAAACACTAAAAGCATCTTTTTTCCTTAATTGGTGATCTTCCATGATTCGGGCTCATAAAGCAAAACTGGAGATATTTTTGGTTTGTATAACCTGATCCCTGTAGGAAAGGGATTTGGATTAATCTATGTTGTCATGGAAACATTTAGCCTACTCTGCTTTTGATCTCTCGTTCATGAATATTGAGGCTTAATTTATTATACTACAAGGCATTTAATACGGTATAATGCATAGAGTATGATGCGTTGACTAGAATAAATAGTAAAACAATATTATTAGAGCTTTCAAATAGTTCCTCAATAATGTAACGAGAATGTAATAGTGTTCATGATTATGAGAGAAAATCTCTAACCAGAGAAGACATTTTATTGTTAATGTAGATAAATTTAATTCATCAACATTCCTTTATGTATTAAACTTTAAAAATAATAAAAAGGTTTGTTGGGCTTTATTATTTTTTATTTCAATATACTTACAGTTGTGGCATTGTGGCCATTTTATTACTGCGATGAAGATGGTCACTGTGCTATCAAACAGGAAAAAAAATAACCCCGTCGCAGCTGGCCTGCGTACTCAGCGAATTTCCAAAATAATTTGAGATTTAGTATTTCCCCATAAACACGATAAGAATGCATATGTAGGTTTGCTGCCATGGGATTTCGTTAGAAAATGTTAGTTGTTGGGAAAAGTAATGGTAAGTTAGGGTAAATATCGAATTCTATCAATATTCGGCACTTTTAAATTCTCCACATAAACCCCATGGGGGTGAGTATGTAGGTTTGCCGCCATATGGGTTTTGCAAGCAAATATCAGTTAAACCCTACCTAGTGAATGTATATACCAAATTTTATCAAGTTATGCCCGTAAATAAGCGAGATACAGGGTTTTGTTATCCCATAAGATTAACATGGGTATCCTACGTTTGGCTTTTCTGCGTAACCTGTTAAGCCAAGTTAAAAATTCAAAATATCAAATTCGTTGTTTTTAAGCTATTTTAATGGTTTTAGTTAAAATTGATGAATTTTTAATATTAAGGTCAAAAAATGATATAAAACCCAATTTTTTTGACAACTTTGAAACCTCATAAAACCACGTTGCTATAAACCGATCATATTGGTTCGTTAACTCATGAAAATAACCCTGGTCTTACACCAAACTTCCTCAAAATCTGAGGTCCCCTTTAAAAGGTATTTCATAGATGAAAATTAACGAATAGTATATTTGCTTCTGGAGTCCTCAAAATGAAAAAATAACGTGGTCCCGGACTTAGGTCTTACCATGGTTACTACCGTAATAGCGTATTCCCTATAGGGAAATCCGCTAATAAGCCCAAAGACTCTTCAAAAGTATTATTCATTCAATATTCGTACTTTTGTGATATATCTAACAAGTGTTCAAATGTTATTTTTAACTTTAATTCAATAAATTACAAAAAGTTACTAATCAGTAAGTCATGAATATCATCTTTGAGCAACTTTAGCTCATTACCTAAATATATTTCAGAAAATTGTAATACAAATATCCTATTAAAAATATGGGTTTTAAATTATCATAATTATTATATTATTATATTTACTTCAAAATAATTTCTTTGGAATTTTATTACATTACATTTAAATTTAACTCCTTAATAATAGATTTTAAGATATTCATGGTTCAGACCCAGTTTAAAACATGCAATTGTTAAAGAGCTTGCCCTAGAATGCACAATAAAGCTCTTTCAATTACGTAATGATTAAAGATTCTGAACATAAATCGACTTCAGTATTCTTTTATTAATTTTAGTTTAAATTAAAATACGAGCTAACATTTATTTGAAAATAATTGAACTATACCTCCAAATGGACTTTATCGGAAAACCCTCAATCAGGAAAACGTGTAGGCCTACCCCTATGTCAGGTTAAAATTCATCGATAGATAATTAACTTTTACACTTATGTAGTAAATGTTTTATAAGAATATATGCATATTTATTTAAAGATACTATTAAATGAAAAGTAGGTCAAATAAACAAAATATAGAAATGATTAAATTCTGACGGTATGAAATATTCGTGATGGTTAGATCAAATTTTTTGTATTCGTGGCTACTCATAACTTAATAAAAAACACTTTTATTTAAAAGTCATTTTTTTAAACTTTTATTTAAAAAAAAAAAATTGTTATCATGTAGCTTGAGGATGAATTACGAAGGTAATTTGAAATATAGCATTTTCAAATAAAATAAAATAAAAGTGTTTTTTATTAAGTGATGAGTAGCCACGTATACAAAAAATATAGAAATGATAGTAATATGTGAAGAATGTAAAATTGAGTATCATGTACTCAATTCATTACTATTTTTACATATTTTTATCATTTTACATATTTTTGTTGCAACATTTTAATATTTATCAAACAGGTCATCAGTATTTTTTTATTTCTATTTTCATTTACTTATTTAAATTCATCAAAACTTTATCACACCATACGTGTTAAACCAAATTTAAATATTTTATTAAAATTATCTTATTTTGTCCTTAAAAATATTTATATTAAATGAAGTCAGTTCAAATATAAAGCTGGAGGTTCATTTCCCTGGAGGAGAAGATGGATGCATGTGAAGATGGATACATGTCTAGTCGTCCTGTGAAGATTTGCACTCAACGGTTGATCGCATTATCTGAATGACGGTTGGTGTATCACCCGTTACCGGGAGAGTCTAAACGGTACCTTACCGGTAATGGCCATAACTGAGACGGGCACTTCAATGGAATGAGTAACGGTACCGATACAAATCTACTGGGACTGACTACAAGATAACTTACTAGTAATGAGTACATCAGAGATGGTCAGTTTACTGTGATGAGTAACGGTACTCACAAAAGTTACTGAGACTGACAACAAAATAAGTTACTAGTAATGACTAAATCATAGATGGTCAATTTACTGTTACGCGTAACGTTTCTCATAAAGGTTACTGAGATTGACTACAAGATAAGTTACTAGTAATGAGTACATCAGAGATGGCTATTTTACTGTCACAAGTAGCGATACGCATAAAATGTTATTAAGACTGACAAAGAAGATGTTCTACAAAATAACTAATTTATAATGATTACAACAAGATGGTCAATTTAATATAGGGAGAAACGGTACTAATAAAAAGGTATTGAGACTGACTACAAAACAACTTACTAATACTGGATATAACACCGATGGTCACTTTACCGTGGCGAGTAATAGTCCTCATAAATAATTATTGAGACTGCCTACAAGGTAACTTACTAGTAATGAGTACAACAGAGGTGGTCTATTTACTATGCGGAGTAACAGTACTCATAACAAGATAGTGAGACTGATTACAAGATCACTTACTAGTAATGATTACAAAAGAGATGGTCAATTTATTGGAGATGAGTAACAGTACTTATAACAAGAAATTAAAACTGACTACACGATAACTTACTAGTAATGAGTACAACAGAGATGGTCACTTTACTAAGGGGAGTAATAGTACTCATAATACGATATTGAGCCTGATTACTAGATAAGTTACTAGCAATGAGTACAACAGAGATGGTCACTTTACCATAGGGAGTAACAGTACTCATAACAAGATATTGGGACTGATTACAAGATAACTTACTAGTAATGATTACAACAGAGGTGGTCAATGTATTGAGATGAGTAACGGTACTTATAACAAATTACTGAGGCTGACTACTCGATAACTCACAAGTAATGAGTACAACAGAACTGGCCAATTTACTATGAGGAGTAACAGTACTCATAAGATATTGAGACTGATTACTGGATAAGTTGCTAGTAATGAGTATATCAGAGATGGTCAATTTACTGTGATGAGTAACGGTAGTAATAAAAAGTTTCTGAGACTGACTACAAGACTGATTACTAGAACCGGTTACATGAGATATGGTTACTTGGTTACTTGTTTAAAAGGTAACTTGATCAATCATTATAATGCGCCAGTTGAAAACCTTCAAGATTAAAATAAAATAAATCTGGTACGAAAACCTCACTTGTTTTTAACTTTTCAATAATAAATTTGATTTGTATCTACCTCAATTATTGTAAGTATTATGATACATAAGTCTAAGGTTGAATTTATTTGTCAAATATTATAATTTATATGACTAATTAAATAAAACTTTTTCTACAGCTTTTACGACAGCTTATGCAATTAATATTTTTTAAATCTTTGTTGACTGTAAAATGGGACCAAACCAACCTAGATTTAAATTTTTTATGGTTTGACAAGTAGCTGATTGATAATGTTTGCTATCAACCTTTGATGGAGTTAATTATTAATATTTCTGTACATGTGTTACCATTTCATTCAACTGTTTCTTTGCATCGAGGCTAATTTAACTGACACCTGCTGTGCAATAAAAAAGTTATAATAGTTTAACGGCTACCTTTAAAACAATATCGCATTATTTGATAAGTTGTAATATAAATCCATCAGTTATAAGTGTTCAACGGATTAATTAGCAAATTATGCTACTTTCTGAAGATCCTCCTATATTTTTTTATGAGTTAAGACAAAAATAACCGATTTGTTGCTGACTAAACTCATGGTTTTTTTAAACCTCAAATATATTTTAAAAACAGTTCAAAGGTAAATTGTCACTTTCATTGACACTTTCAACAACACAAAACAGTTGGCAGGTAAGTTATTCAATGTAGATAAAACATTTAAAGTTTTCCCAGAAATTTACGTATAACTTTACTATTACGGAACTAATTTAAAATAAAGTAAAACACCTTAATCAACTTGTGAGGCTGAGATGATTTGATCGAACTACTAACATGTCGACGGAGCGGATTTGTCAGCAAAGATATTTGATCAGACATCAAACAGCTCAGTATTCCAAAGCGGCGGCGGGCGTTGCGCTAGGGTAGATAGAAAGACTGAAATGTGAGAAAAGGTAATTTCCGCTCAGACGTTGGTTGCTGAGGGACAGCCAGGTAGAAGAAGGTGACATCCATTACTTTTGGGGTTTCAATAACTTCCTAAAAGCAGTCACTGTGCTTTTCAATTGTAAACCTAAGAAACATCCTATCAGTTTGAAAGGAATAATAAAAAATATATTAACTCACATTGACACAAAATTGCCAATTATGGATTTTTAATATTCAAGTATTTCTATTATGATTTTGTGACAAAGAGATTTGCTTTGTACAAGCTTTCTTCTTTAAGTGTGAAAATAAGTCAATTCATATATTACCGTATGGATAAAAATCGAGTGATATAAGTTAATTTTTACTATATGATTTGAAACTAAATTTGTAATGACACTGAAGTAACGCAAACAAAACAATGATGCAAATCTTATTAATTGTTTTAAAGCTTATAAATCAGTTTTAAGGAAAGTTATATTAAAAGCAAAGAAAATGGCAAATGACGAATTTATACACAGATCTAATAATAAAGTAAAAGCCACATGGACTGTAATAAAGAAGGAGTTAGGCACAGCCAAAACACAGACAGGCATCAGTGGAATATTAGATGGCCAGAACTTGATCAATTGCCCCTTGAAAATAGCAGAGAGGCTGACTTCCCACTTTACGTCTGTGACAGATGACCTGACTAGTGGAATTTCTCACAACGAAGCTATAAAAATATTTGAGTACGATAATGATTTAGTATTTTCTCTCAGTATGGTTTCAGAACAAGAAGTACAAAATACAATCCAAAGCCTAAAAATCTCCAATGCTAGAGGCTGGGATGAGATACCAACTTCTGTTATAAAGCATTCCTGCAGAATTATAACTAAACCATTGACATATTTGATTAATTTCTTTCTTCAAAATGGATGCTTACCTGAGAAACTTAAGTATTCAAATGTTATTCCTGTACCTAAGATTAAAGGACATAACAATATAGGTAACTTCAGACCAATAGTCAATCTCTCCATTGCCATATTCTCTAAAATCTATGAAAAATGTTTTTTTAAACCAATTCCGAACATTTCTAGAACAGATAAACATCCTTAAATCAAATCAACATGGATATAGGGAAGGCAAGTCTACGACAACAGCAGTTTTTGATACAATCAACAAAGTTTTGCAGGCTCTGGATGGATCGCAGGAGAGTGCTGCACTCTTCTGTGATCTGTCCAAGGCTTTCGATTGTGTCAGTCATAGATTACTGGTAAACAAACTGCAGAAATACGGAATTATAGGTTCTACACTAAGATGGCTTTCGTCATACTTAGCAAATTGAAAGCAAAGAGTGGTTATGAGAGACGATCAGGGCTCACAGAGCTGCTCTCCATGGAAAGAAGTAAGGCATTGGGTCCCTTAAGGCTCTTCCTTAGGCCCAATCCTATTCATAATGTACACAAACAATATTAAATTGAACGTTCCAGAGACTAATATAACCCTGTTTGCCGATGATACGAGTGTGATTGTTAGAGCTAGCACTAAAGATGAACTCCAGGAGAAAGTGATGAGCACCCTAGAACAATTAAGTAAATGGTATACCATGAATGAACTTAAATTTAATGTAGATAAGACAAAACTGACAGTATTTAAAAATAGACAAAATGACCAAAAACTCCGACAAGTAAATGATTTTGATGATTACTGAGAGTACAAAATTTCTGGGACTGATAGTAGATAACAATATAAAGTGGAACGAGCATATAATAAAACTCTGTAAAAAATTAGGAACTGCCTGTTTTTCAATTATAGTTATGCTTCCAGTAGTTGACTAGAATACAATAAAATCAATATACTATTCACATTTCTATAGCCATCTGAAATATGGAATTGTATCCTGGGGCTCGTCTTCTAGTACAGAAAGGGTGTTTAAAATGCTGAAGAGAACGTCTGATACGTCTGATTGCAGGTGCCAGAAGCAGAGATTCATGTAGACCCTTGTTTTAGCAGCTTGGGATACTGACACTCCCTTCCTTGTATGTGTTTGAGCTGGTAATGTTCCTCAGATCAAACCAGCATCTGATGCAGGATCATCATCGGCTGCACGGATATAATACGAGGAATGAGGAGCTTCTGCAGTATCCGGTCCACAGGCTGTCACTTTTAGAAAAAGGACCTTTGTACATGGGGTTAAAGGTTTACAACAAGTTGCCAGCCACCTTGAAAATGACCAATAGCACAAAACATTTCAAAACAGTGCTAAAGGATGTTGAGAAAGGTATATTATTCATTGACTGAATTTTTTGCAGATGATAATTTCATGTAAATTATTTTATATACTTTTATTGCCAATTTTATCATCAACGTAGCCTAGCATTGTTAAGTTTGCCTCTTATAAGTATTTATTTTGTATAGTTGTATCTCTATGTGTATTTATTCTGTGTACATTGAAAATGATTTATTATGTATATGAGAATATGTTTAAATTTTAAATAATTAATGTGTCAAAATAATCTGATTCTGATTCTGATTGGTTTATAGAAGAGGCAAGCTGTTTATATTTGAAATATGTGCCCCTTAACCATAAAACGGAACAAGTTATTATTATTTCTTTCTTTTAACTGATGATATTTTTAGTTTTCATAGCTGATTAAAATGAAACAACTAATTCCGATTATTTGAACTTTTGTAATATTTTATATTTTATAGAAAACCTATTAAATAATTAAGCCAATTTGTAAAAAAATTAAATAATAAAGACCAAAGTCCAAGATAAACATTCCTAAGTTTATTAAAATGGAAACTCGTCGTTTCTTAAGTCGTTTGTCGTCTCTAATCAGTTTTTAGTCTAAAGGGAAATCTTATCTTATAAAATTTTAATTTTGCGAAGCTCTGTATTATTTTGATGTAATTTAAGTGATATAACTTTATTTGTTAAAAAATAAATTCAAATATTAACACAACTTGTTTGGTTTATTAGGACTCTGGGTGATGTAAATGTGATAGTTATTTTAGAGAATAATTTCCTCCAGTAAAATCTAGGAACACCAGCAATTTTCTGTTTCTGGCGAAAACAATATCTCAGAATATTTATGTGACACAAAATAAATGTTAATCTTTTAAAATATATTTTAATGTCAAATTGATATTTGAAAAGATAAAATTAACGTTTAAATATGGGCTTAAACTTCACTAAATTTTGCGTAAAATATCAAAATTTGATATACAATAAATATATGGATGCGTCAAACATTTTATATTACACAAGTAGTAAAACAATTGCAAATTATTATTTTTACAAAAAAATTATAAATGAATGCATTTCTGCAAACCAAAAGATTTATATAATGTAACTGCGCTAAAAATTCCCACCCATGTCAGGATTTTATCTTTTAACCTCTCACACAATGACCTAGTGCTTTAATCTCCCGAGCAAAGTGACTTGTAACAGTGAGGGTGTGTTCTTATTTACCACTTAAATAAATATTTACAACTCGTTCTTCACTAGTAATTTGACATTTTGAATGGCTGATAAAAAAATAAGTTTTCTCACCCAAGAGGGCTGATGATAATTATTAAAAATGATATTTTAAGTTTTAGTGTACGTAGTAAAATTATTCGGGAAAAATGAAATAATTTTTGGAAGGCCAATTTATTTTGAAATGTGTTTGATGGAATCCCCTGATCCTTTGAAAAGTCCCCTAAAATCCCATATGGGGATCATGATAAAAATGAGGGGTTCACCTATAGGGAGTTATAATAAAATTTTATACTAAGCATACTAAATTCAAAATCATTTCAGAAGGTTCATAAATATCAAATTAAAGGTATACAATGAAAAATACAATGCTGTAAACTTGACCTAAATATAACGGTTGGGAGATTAATGTCAGGCGTTCAACATTTTTAATAAAATAATAATATCAAAACATTGAAATGCAACAACTTCCGACGTATAACCTTTGAGGTCTGGTTTTCGGCTATGTACTCTCCTTACGGACTTATTAAAAATTATGAATAGCATGGGTATGGACTAATAAAAAAAAATTAGAATTTCCTCTTTAGAATGTCTATGTAGATAGTGGTTCAAGGGTAACATTATAGGCATATGTCAAGCTATCCCCATTTTCAAAGGTAAATGTAAAATATAACGTTTTCACCAAAAGCTTTAAATCGCAAACCTTAAAAGGTCAAGTATTTAGATTATTATTATTACATTTTTAAGCGTTTAGGTAAAATTTGATTTTAATACAAAGTTTGACAGGCTTCCATTTTCGACTCAGGCAACCTTTTGAGATGGGGTTTGCGAAATTCAATTCTCTTACTTAAGAACTTAAATTTGAAATACATAAACTTATTGGTGGACGAAATTTTTATTTCTGATTCCACGTGGGCCATCCCATAATTTTAGGCACGTTGTCCACTGAGGGTTTCAGGGGACTTTTCTGAGGGAGGTCAGGAGATGACTAGAAGACACTTCAGCAAAAATTGTCTGACAAAAAAATTTTTTACACTATCTGGTTTGGATCGTGAACGAGTTAAACTAAATTAAGTCTAAGCGTATATTATATTTTTCTAGTACCAGGAAACAAATTTGATGTAGGTAATAGTAAAGAGTACTAAGACTGTTACAATAAATCAACTACTAACGACCAACTTCATAAACCTAAGTGCCTGGTGATAGTGCCTGGTGGTAAGTAGTGGTGGTAAGTGCCTAAGTAGTGGTGATAGTGGTGAAACTTGTGATAGTGCCTGGTGGCACCTATCGCAATATATTCAATATGTTTCAGATTACCAATGGGGTTTAGTGTAGTTTTGAGTTATGAAATTCATTGTATTTTAATTTGTTTTGTTTTATTCTTTTATTATCTTATGTATATTTTTATTTTATTTTGGTTCATCGTATTTATTTGGTAGTTTTTGATTATTTTTCATGTGTGTGCGCTTTGATTCTCCATTGGTACAATTTTGGACCAACGGCAGTGAAGATGGAAGTCACGTGACTATGACGTCATTTGTCTCTGTATTGTTGTACGCCAAGTTGGATTCTGTCATTCTCTCTTTGGGCCTGATGATGATCGGTGTGTCCGGACGAAATCGATTGCCATTTTCCATCGTTTGATATATTTACCGTCTGTATTCTTTGCAGTATAAGTGTAAATATATTTTTGAGTGTTGTAGACGTTTGTTTTTCATTTCTGATTACAAACAACACGTATCATGCTAACAATTCGGTTGGCAAAAGATATATATTATATAGTAGCACTTACTACATGCTAAATTGTAGCCTGTCCCTTGCACCTTTTTTAGGGGGAGAAGATATCATGATTTTAGGCACTTTAATGGCCAACCTGAAGTGTGGGACTCCTACACTAAAATTTAGTAGACTACTCACGAAAAGAATTTTGCTATTTCGAACACGAGCCAGGGATCATTTAAGGCTTTACATCAAACCTAGGCTTTTCTTTTCATTCACCCTCTAGGGCTCACTCTGAGTTTAGCATTTCATTTTTCCAAATATCTAGACAGCGACGTGGTCTAATCAGTCTGCTTGCATTGGAGGGACTCTCCGGATGAAATGCGACAAGAAACCTCTGTTGTAATGAGCCTCCAAACATTTTTCGGCAGACCAAGTCCACCGATGGCATTCCTACATGTTCTGTGGCCTCCAGGTGTGCCGTTTCCCAAGGTGTACAACGACGTTTGTTCAACGTCGTCAGGAACGCCCAGGCAACAAACGCAGTCAGGTGAATCTGTCTTGAACATTCTGTGTGGGCACGACTGATAAAGCCATGAAAACCAGAATTGGGTCAGAGAGTAGTCCACCTCACCATATCGCCGTTTCACCAAGGTCTGGACCAGCTTAATGAGCTTCAAAGGTCATTGACCGCGACTCTCCAGCTCCTTCCTCACCTTCCTCGCACTGGACGCACCTGCAGATACAGCGCTAGGAGCCACTACAGACTATGAGGCATGACTACAGACAATTTGGGGTAGAGGTTTTTTACTTCTACAAACAATGGATGATACAATGTGGGTCAATGACAAAATGCAGTCGAGCACTGCACATAAGTGTATGAAGTCATGTGCCCAAAAGTAAAAACATTTGCACATGACCACTGCATACTAGATGTTCCAGATACAAAACAACCTGCAGCACAAGACAATGCTACTTCAATATGAAATAATAGAACTTTACATTATAATAATATATAAGTTTACATATCATAAATTCGTTTTCTATCCTCAAACTTGATTAAGTTTTTTAAATCTTGTTTGACCGTTTTTACCTTTTATTTTTCACCACTAAAAGTGCAAACATACTGTTATTCGTGTTTTACATATTTTATTTTATGAATACAGTAATAATTTACTTTAGAACTGCACCTTCAACTGAGTTGCAGTAAAGCTTGTTTTAGATCCGACACTTGTTTTATTCGGACGCTTTAAACTCTCTCGTTATCCAACCGTGTTACCGCAATCAGCAATAACATTAAGTCAGGCATTTGCAACAATAGCAACGATAGCTTCACAACTGTACCAAAGTTTAAGCCTTGTCTGCAAAATTGTTACTGTGTTCCAGTCAAACTATTAATAGTAGAAAAAAAATTAAGCAATATTTTATATGTAAGTCCCAAAGATTATTTTAGCTAACTCGTTAAGATCTGAAGAGCCTCACAATGTATATTTACCCATATTTACATATGAATATTTCCTTAATAGAACCTTTAACTTTAAAAATTAAATATATAATACTTATGATTAACATTTATAAGATGTCAACAGCTTAGGAATTTATATTAGGCTACTGAACTTTTAAGATATTACTGAGAATAAACAAGTTGACTACAGAGGGTTGTTGTGTGTACTGTATTAATTTGACTCAATTACATCCATACGCCGACTGTAATTTATCAGGAATACTTTAATTTTGTACAAAAAACAAAATTGGAAATGAAAATCTCGGTACAGTAAACGAATCTTACTAATAGATCGATGTTTTCATATTACAATTTCCAACCTTAGTTGAGTTTTTTTTATTTTATTTTTTTTATCTTATTAACTTAGCTTATTATATAAACAGGGTTGGGCAGCATAATTTCCTTTTGTCTTAATTTAATAAAACACATTGTATGAAAATCAGAAAATTTTTATTTTAGTTTTACAATGTGGTTACATATCTAAAGTTTTGTTTTACTTCGTTTTGAAGATCTAATCTCTTAGATGGTGTCCCCACATTATCGATACATTGAGTATACCGATTTCTGGTGATTTTCAGTACCCTTCCAAGCATAGCAGGCGTTATGTTGACAGTCTATTCCTGGATGTTAGTCTTTAGATATTGTAGGGTCATTGGACGGTTCAAAAAAACACGGGATTTAAAAAACCACAAAGAAAAAAATCTGAAGGGGTCAAATCTTCCACATTCTCAAAGGTTTTTGAGAAAGTCGTTCTTCCTCGTATCATTTCGTAATCATTTGGCCAAATTTCACGTGATAAACAAACAACAACACGGCTTTAAAAGCGAAAAATCAACTACTGATGCTTTGTATGATTTCTCCAACCACTTGCTGCAAACTTTGGATAAGTCGCAGAGACTGTTGGGTATATTCTGCGACTTGGACCAAAGGCTTTGATTTCGTAAACCACTCTATTCTTCTGAACAAATTCTCACATTACGGGGTAAGGGTAACCGCTCTCAAACTGGTTTCAATAATTTTAAACCGGGAGACAGCAAAGTGTTTTGATAAAAAACTCTTCTGGCTCTGTTGTATCTTCCTATAAACCAATTGACCTAGGTGTACCTCAAGGCTGCATAATCTCTCCTTTACTTTTCATCTTATACATTAATGACCTTCAGAGGAGAGGACTGTCATCTTAACATGTTTGCTGATGACGTATCAGTTCTGGTTTCGGGTAGGGATTGTAATATCCTCGAAGAAAACGCATCAGGTGCATTATTAACATTAAAGGATTGGTTTGAATCTAACGGTCTTTTATTAAACATCAGCAAAACTAGTTCCATCCATTTCACACTTAACTGGAATAATTCATCAGATCCTACTATACTCACCCTACAAGCTGCCACCTCTTTCAAGTTTTTAGGAGTTTGGTATGAACAATCTTTTTCATGGCAACTTCATGTTGTAAACTTGCTTCGCCGGATTAACTGTGCCCTTTTTGCCGTTAAAATTCGGAGACCAACTTGCAGTAGAGAGATTCTAATTGATGTTTATCGGGGTTATTGTGAAAGCCTTATAAGATACGGAGTTGCAATATGAAGGGAGCTCTCATCTGCTGGATAAGCTGCTTAAAGTCCAGAAAAAGATTTTGAGGGGGATTTTCAGGGCCCATTTTTGCCCACTTTGCTCACGGTATTTTCACTATACATCTAGCATGTTCTGCTTTTAACTTTTAAATATTTTCCATACTTTAACAGAACTGGTGACTTTCACAGATTTAATACCAGCAAGGATCAATGCTATGTTTTCCTCTCCATAGAACTTCAGATTTTGAGGAAGAGCCACTTTATTCTGGGATGCGGTTCTTTAACAAATTACGAGCAGATATAGGAGCGATAAACTCATTGCCTTCCTTGAAACGTGCTTTGAGATCATGGCTCATCACTAAGTGTTTTTTATTCAATTGATGAGTTTTTTGATTGTATAAATTAGTTGTTTACATCCTTGTTCATGTTCATGTATAAACTTATTTCTTCAAATTAAATGTTGTAGTAATGGACTTATTTTGACAATCAATTTTTGTTAAAACAGTCATACTTTATTTTAAATGTGATTAGATGTAATTAGGAAATGACAATTCACCAAATTTGTAACAGATTCCGTTAACAAATCAAATGTGAAAATAAACGAATTTGAATTTGAATCTAGGGATCGGTCTGGCCAGTGCAAATGCAAAAGTGCAAAGTGCAGAGTGACAAAAATATTGTAAACATTCACATGAATTTTTACAATATTTTATAGTTATTATTGTAAAATATTAATTATAAAATATTGATTAATTATTAATTAATTTAAATTTTATTAATCACTTATATAATTAAAAAAAACAATAGAAATAATTTCTTATAATTATTTATGTAACTATATAATTATAATTATAAGAAACTATTTGTATAATTTGTACTTTTAAAATTAAATATTATATTTATAAATATTATATTATATTAATTACATCTAATATAATATAATTGACTGCCAATTGTCTATATGCCAATGAGACGTTTATAAAAGTATATCTTTATATTTGTATAATTTTAAAATTGGTATTTTTATTTTATACTAAAGTAAATTCCTCCTCACAAACAAAAATAAATATATTAAAGAATGCGTAATATACGCACGGCCCCCTAGCCATGTATATTGTATTAAGTTATAAAAATTCATGTATATGTTTTTTTTTTGTATCAGAATCAAAGGTATCATTAGTGAAATAAGGTTTTTATGTGAAGATGGTTAATAGGTCTACTGGGATAGGTAGGTGAACCGCTACACGAGCAATGGCTATATAAATTGATGTTGAGGTTTTAGTGTAATATTCAAGATGGATTTACTTAAAATTAAAACAATAGTAAAATAATCTTCTTTTGACTATTAAATTATTGTATAAATCTATGCTCAAACCACTTTAAATAATTACAAATCCAGACCATTTATAAAAAATGTATGAATATAATTTATATGGCTTCCTCTTAAAAGGTAATACACAGACCCCCTCCCCCCAATAAATAAATAAATAAATAATTTGGCTAAAGCGTTCAATCAAATTAGTTTGGCTCATACGGTGGATGAGTTAAAAACTATTGATAATGTATTAACCTGTCAATGTTGATTTACATTTAGAATATAAGTTTTCCATTTGAAAATTTCTAATAATAGACCCTTTGTATTGTTATAAAAATAGTTTTATAATACTGACTAATAACTTTATTTAATTTTGATTACTAACATTCATTTAAATTACATTGAACTATTGCCAATTGCCTAGTATTTAATTTCATTGACAAATACAATAATTTTTTTAGAAATCACCAGACCTTGACAGTTCAAGTTTTTATTTTTACCCTTTCTCTTTAGGGGACAGAGGATTTTTTAGGTAGAGGCAGGAAAAATGCGAGTACGCACACAGCTTGACGTTGAACCCAGGCGAGTCGCAACCTGTAAAATTCCTTGATGCGTCCGCCTCTTTTGCGTAAAGGAGCACGGACTAATGAGGGGACAGAAATAAATCTGTTCAAATTTCAATCGAGTTGTTCACCACACAATATTACTGAACTTAAACTATTTAATACTTAGTTATATTGTGATCATAATCCTAATATGTATTATCATACAAACTACAATTATATGCCACTAAAATACATAATAATCGTA
The DNA here is from genome assembly GCA_030545055.2 of Neoaliturus tenellus. Lineage (NCBI taxonomy): Eukaryota > Metazoa > Arthropoda > Insecta > Hemiptera > Cicadellidae > Neoaliturus > Neoaliturus tenellus. The sequence goes on along the minus strand of CM061533.1, from coordinate 50,667,316 downwards.
GTAAGTAAATATTCCTTAAGAATTTAATTTAAATACAAATTCAACCCAATCTTAATACAAAATATTTTTATCATTAATCATACACGTATTAGTACATTTACGCTATCACATGGCAAAAAAACTTTAAAGCCAAACCAATTTTGGAAATTTGGTGTCAATTTGATTAAACTCTTATCTACTACTAAATTGGAGAAGTTTTGTTTAACATTCTGATTATTGCGTGATGTCACTATTTTGCTTCGAGAGCTTAACAATAATGCCATAATTTTTAAAATTTAATTTTGAACTCTTTCATAGCCTGTAATCACAAAACACTTAAAAAAAAACAACGAAATTTTTTAGTGTTTATGAGTGTGGTAAAAACGAACCACCCCATCGTTGTTGGCGGCCCTGCGGCCGACTGGAGTATACGACGCTATCGGTGTTCCGTCTTTAAATTCAGTTTTTTGCTAGTAATATATAAATACAACATTTAAAACTTATTTAAGATCTTTCCTCAAGTAATACAGTAGTGTTTTATCAACTAAAATCAATAGGTTACACCGTTTTTTCTTTACTTAAATTCGCTTCAAAGTTTTCGTCAACGAGGAAGTTGGACATCTCTCCATTTTGCCTCCAACGAAGTTCTCCACCAATCAGAGGCCTCCACACACGTCTTGCCAGCCAATCAGGTGTCCTCTCTCTTCGCCTTTTGGATTTTTCATGTCCGTTCCTTGTAAACCTTTTCTAATCCTAATTTTACAACCGATATCCTTGTATACCTCAGTTGACCGCCCTAAATTTTCTTACCTCGACTCTCAACCTCATCGAAATTATAATTAGATCGGCCCATCAACCAACCTCAAAACTTGTAAGTACCTCCAAACCATGCCTGAATCAAACTCGGTTCTTTGTAGTCAATGTGACTTCGCCATTGACGATGACCTAAGCAACTCCATTCAGTGTGATATATGTCAGCAATGGGTCCATGCTGAAGTAAAGTGTAGTAAGCTTAAGAAAACTGCTTTTAAGTTCATAAGGAAAGTAGATTGGGCATGCCCAAGTTGTATTGACTTTGGTAAAAAGTGTAGACAGCAAGGTGACGTCAGCCTAGGGGTGGGTCTTACTCGACTACAAGATGAATTGAAAGAGGTAAGGGATTTAAATAACATGTTACTAAATGAAAATAAGACCCTTACAAGTAAAATCCATGACTTGAAGAAGATCATCTCTAACCTCAATAGGAAAAACAAGCGAGTTTCCAATGGCTCAAAAAACACAAGTATTCCTAGGCTTAACGCAGAAAATGAAATGAACCTTACTAACTTAAATAACTCTGGACTTAATGATTCTCTTTTATCTGGTAGCCCTAAGTTACCGGTACCTCAAAGTAATTTAAACTCTCTTACTGTAAATGAGCCTGTATCAGTCTCTTCCAAAAAACAGGCTAGGCCTAATAAAGTTCACATTTTTGCTGACAGCCACGGTAGGGGTCTGCTTAGCCTGATGCAATCTAAATGTAACCGGGACATATCTGTTAATTTTTTTCCTTCTGCTCCAACGCTCTATTATACTAGGAGTCTTGTTTCTGACAAAAATGTTAGTAATTCTTGTAGTACAAATAATGTTTTAATGTTGGGTGTAAATGACACGAGTGATGCAAGCGTAAATTCTTGTGTGGAACTTTTAGAAACTAATATTGAAAAAATTAAGGATCTTAATCTAGTTGTGGTCGAGTCCCCCCTCAGGTATGATGATGTCAAACTCAATGCCTCTATTAAGAAACAAAATGAGAAGTTTCGAGAAATCTGCTTGAAGTATAAGTGGAAATTTGTTCCAATCAACTTTGCTCTTTGTCGTGTCCACTACACAAGTCATGGGCTTCACCTGAATGCTAGAGGTAAAAGATTGATTAGTTGCTTGATTTCTGACGCCTTGACAAGCTTAGATTTTTTAGATTTAATTTAGACTTAGTTAGGCCTAGGCCTGTCTTGGGTGAAGGTAGTGCTGAAAATTTTGATTTTAATTATGTTATGGCACCTCAAGCGCACTTAACAAATAAAGAGTTTTCTGACGTTTTTAAAGTAATTCATCTGAATGTTCAGAGAGACCTGAGTAGCAAGAGTGAACTCATAGAAGCTTTTCTCGACGATGAGAAACCAGAAATTTTTTTTGTCACGGAACATGGCCTCAAGCAGGATTCTATTGCTACTTCGCACCTGGAAAATTACACACTCAGCTCATATCAATGCATTTAACATATCAATGCATTCTTCTTCAGAGAATTTTTGCCGTGAGTCCATTTTTGAGATGGCCGAATCTAGGCTACTTTTTGACGACATTTCAATTGTTTGTGCAGTTATTTATAGGCCACCAGTCGACAGTAACTTTGTAGATTTTTTTGAATGTTTTGAGAATTATTTGGATGTTACAGTTAGAGGTTTTAAATCGGTCATCATTGCCGGCGATTTCAATATTGATAAAGACAAACACCCAAATGAATTTAAAACGTTCTCCGATTTGATTAATAGCTATGGGTTGGAATTAAAAATTGATTCCCCAACTCGGATCACTGAACATTCGGCTAGTTGTCTTGATAATTTTTTGTCCAACTTTCAACAAACACATTGCACTGTTATTCAACCTTTTATTTCTGATCATCATGCTATTACCCTTGAGGTGCCAATCAATTTCACTAAGAAACCGATAAATGAAATAGACTTTAGAGATTTTTCACCACAAAGTATTGTAGAGTTAAGAACCCATTTGAAATGGGAAAATTGGGTAGATGTTTTTTCTGCAGCTACAGTAGATGAAATATACAATAACTTTGTAAGCACAGTTTCCCACTGCCTGGATGTTTCATGTCCTAGAAAGAAAGTAAAGAAAAAAAGTGACATGAAAAAATTGGCTTGGGTGACAGACGAATTGAAAAAAATGAAAATCAAAGTAAAGAATCTGTACTCGGAGTGGATGTTGACCAGGTGTAGTAGGAAAAAAGAGGAATACAACAAGCTCAAAAAGTTTTATAGAAAAAAGATTCTTGAAGCCAAATCATCTCACACTTTCAATACGATAAGTACCTCAGACAATCCTAGTAAATCTTCTTGGAATGTTATAAATAGTTATAGGCCAAATAAAGTAACTTCAAATGAGCCCAATATTAGTCTGGAAATTGATGGTAGAGTCAATAGCAATCCCGAGGTTGTTTGCAATTTCTTTAGTAATCATTTTCTCAATTGCAATAATAGTAACATTAATTTACAGACCTGTACTGACTTGGAGCCTATCTCTGATGCTGAATTAAACTCTTTTGATCCAATCACAGTAAAAGAGCTTAGGAAAATAATCACTTCAATGAAAAACAAAAAGTCTGCAGGTCACGATGGAATTTCAAGTAAAATAATTAAAACTTGTTCTGATGAATTGATTGATCCTTTGCTGCATTTGGTCAACGCATCTCTGATGGAGGGAGTGTTCCCGGACGGTGGGAAGCTGGCTGTAGTTAAGCCTCTTCACAAAAAAAATAGCAAGCTCCTACCCGAGAACTATCGTCCGATCTCACTCCTTCCAACCGTCTCCAAAATACTTGAGAAAGCCGTCTGCAATAAATTAATGACTTTTCTTAATGATCACAATCTGATTTTTAGTAACCAATTTGGTTTTCAGAAAAACAAATCCACAAAGCTGGCCCTGATAGATTTTGTGAATAAGTGTGTCGATGCTTTGGAGGGGGGAGATACTGCGGTTACCTGCTTTATTGACCTCTCCAAAGCGTTCGATTCTGTGAATCATGCAATCTTGATTAAGACGCTTGAACAAATTGGCATTAAAGACAGAGCGTTGGGCTGGCTGACGTCTTATCTAAGTAATAGAAAGCAACAAACTTCAGTTAACTTCACTTTAGATTCTGGTTCAAAAAAAAAACTTTTCAATCTCAAGTTGCAGATATCGCTTTAGGAGTCCCTCAAGGCTCTATTTTAGGTCCAGTCCTCTTTTTAATATATGTAAATGACATTTCCAGTTCCGTACCTCAGAATTCTTTGACAATTTTCGCAGACGATACTTCCCTATTTATTCGAAACAAAAATCTTTTTGAATTGGAAAGAGAGACGTTTGGCCAGCTCGGCGCTCTTTCCCAGTACTTCTCTGCAATCAACTTGAATATAAATTCCAAGAAAACCAATTACATGTTCATTGCCACTTCTCAGAAAAAAAGAAATCTAGCTAGGCCCGGCTCATTCTCACCTTCTGTGCTTTTGGATGAAGAGGTTCTTGAGGAATCCAACTTTGTCGACTATCTGGGAGTGAGGTTGGACGATGGTCTCAGATGGGGGGAGCATGTTGATAAGTTAGCTTCAACTTTAACTTCAAATCTCTTTGTTTTAAGAAAAATAGTAGTCTTTAATAATTTACCTCTGTCTAAACTAGTATATTTTAGTCTAATTGAAAGTCATTTAAGATACTCAATAGTGCTTTGGGGCATGTCAAGCAAGGCAAATTTAAACCGCATTTTCATTTTACAAAAAAAAGCAATCAGATGTATCTCTAGACTTAGGCCTAGAGACTCCTGTAGAGACAAGTTTACGGAGCTGCAAATTTTAACTGTTCCTTCTCTTTTTATATTTGAAGCAGTTCTATATGTAAAAGCCAACAATCTGATACAGCCTCATGTTCATCATTATTTCACTAGAAACCACAATGTTAATCATGCAACCCAACATAGTTTAAGACTGTTTGAGACCAAACCTAGTTATACCGGTACCAAGTTTTTTTCGAAGCTTCCAAGACATATTCAAGAAATAGAGGATTTTAATACATTTAAGAGAGAACTGAAGGAACATCTGCTCAACATGTGCTACTATGAGCTACCTGATTTTCCCTAAAAACCTTTTCCGTACCCTACCTAGCACTACCTAAACCCAAACCCAAACACCTGGTTGGACAAGGCCAAATTCGGCTGCCTACATTATGACGGGTCCCATGCCTCATCGGGTCTCTACGGGACAGACTGCGGGGGTAACAGGTAACAGGTAACCAGTTTATGAGTGTTATAAAAAAACTTTTCGGACATAAGTTTTATATTGTACTCCATAAATGAGACGTTAATAAAAATTTAATTTTGTATTGAAGTTTTCAGAGTAATTTTAGTTAGTTGTTAGTGTGTGTATGTATTTCAGCTGTCGATTATTGATGATATACAACACCAATGTCATAATTATAGTAAAAATTACTTTAGATGAAGTAATTAGTTTTCATTTGCCTTCAGGTTGCAGATAGTATATCAACATACTGTTTAGAGAGTGTCGGCACAAGAGTTCACCAAGTTAGCGTATAAGTTCGATGTTATTTTTTCAGAGGCTAAATTGCTGCTTAGTTGGATATTTGATGTTTGAGTAGCTAGTGTGGTCACTCACTGGTAGACCTGTTCTTTACTGCAACTGTATAAGTTATTCTTAAAATGCTTGTATTTATCTACAATGTAGGTTTGTTTTCCTAATATTCGTACTTACAATAAAAATATTAATGGCCAACATGAGTTGTGATTTTAAACTGGATTAGTTTTTGTATTGTTGTGAAAAGGTTGGCCGTGAAACATTACTTAATTACATAAAGCGTAACTAACGAAGCTTTTCTTTTTCGCCTTGGTAATCCATCTATTTAATATTTCACAGCTTCTGGAAAATCATTTTGGGTTTTGGTGGTATTTTTCACACTTTACATTAGACCTCGCACTGATTTGTGGGCATATTGGCACTAGGTGTCCTTTTGTGTTTTGAAATCTGAATGTATGTTTCTTGGTGATGGAGATAACTCACTGTTTATTGTGTTATTCTATTCGTGAGCATCGCAGCAGTATTTTGTTGTCTTAATCTCCGAAAACACTTTAAAAGGTGGGAGCACTTTAAAAGTGTTTGTTTGCTATTTGCCATCTTGGATTATGCCATCTTGGTTTCATCTGTTAGCTACTATAGACTTTCAACAAACATTATATTGTTCGGTAAAAGTCCTTTAAACATTGTTTTGAATGCATGAAAATTCAAATTAAGTTTTGAATTGATACATAAAATACATTGGTTATAACATTTTTTTGAAGTTTTTCTAGAAACAAATATAGTTGTGTTCAAATTACGTGTATCTGAAACGAAAATAGGCATTACAATAATTGGAAAGCTCTTGGTGAAATGAAAATTCTATTTTATTACGAATAATCAGTCATTAAAATATTATATATACAAAACCATTAATAATGAATCTTTGGAACTAAACTAATTTTGGCAACTCTGTGTCGATCTTGTCAAACTTTTATTAAATTCTAAATTGAGAAAGTTTCTCCCGAAGCGGCCTGTGACATTTGTATTGGCTGAGTAAGGTTTTTCTTAATGTTTAATTTGGTCAATTATATATTTAACTAATGACGCACAAGCAAAATATCGTTTATAGACTGCCATTTGAATAAAAATATTTTTCTTTAGAAATCATCGGTTGTTTTTTTATCTATTTAATTTTTAAAACTGATTTTGATTTAACAATTTTTTTAGATCTATACATTTCAAAATTAACATCCTTAATAGCTATTTGCTGGTTATTATTTAAATTATTTTTAATAAAACATCTACTATCCTTCTTATAAGGTAGCGTTTATGGAACGAGTTCAAAAATCGATAGGAACTATAGGAAGGAACACTTCAAACCTAACTTTTGCTAACAAAGTTTTTGCATATTTACCCATTTGTTTTAAACCACCACAATTTGTTGTTAGACAATATTTCCGTTTATTTATTTATTTACGTAATCGAATGCGGAAAACCCCTTCAATATGTCTATATAAAATTATACATCCTTCCAATAATTCTATGGTAGAAATACTCAGTCCTTACAATTTAAGTCTTAGAAGTACATTCTATTTTTACTATACTTTTATTAATAACCATTATTAAAAAGCAATGTATTATAAATTTGGATTAACATACCGAGAAATGGAGAAATATCTGATGGATATCGTGAGGCTAAAGCCGGGTTTACACGATGCCAGTAGGTGAGACAATTGTCTTTGGACAATTGTCATCACGTGGGAGACAATTGTCGGAGGCCAGTCAAGTTGATCGTGAAGCTGTTTACACAGGGCCAACTATTGCCACGGCAGTTGACTGCGAAACAGGGCGTGCATCAACTGCGCGAAACGCTCCATAGGACGATCAGAGACCTGCATTAACTGCGCGAAGTCGGGGGTCTATTTCAGTATCATATTTTAAGACAACATAGGGTTTTAATACATGGTGTATTTGCAAATTAGATAATTTTACATTAGATTAAAAATAAACAACTGAAATATGTTTATTACTTTTTTTGTTGACTTATTTCCTGTTGAAAAGCCTAGTAGGCCGCTTGTCAATACCAACTGCCTTCTTCTTGAGGATAAATCTTTTGATGGGAAATCTGTTCACCTGATGAAACGGAGTAGTTTCATGGTTATGCTCATTTCCTTACGGGTGGATACATTTTTGTATTTTAATTTAAAACTAGTTCCCATACGGACGATATATTATCATACTCTGACAATTTTTAAAACTCTTTGGAACCTGTATCCGGGGGCCTTAACTATTAAATTTTATACTCTTTCGCTGATAAATTTCTCCGTGAAAAATATAGATCTAAAATCATTCTACTATTTTACAAAACAAATAACTAAATATTTACAAATCACAACTTTCAAAAAACATATAGGATATTTAAGAACAATCCAAGGCAACGTGGGCGATGTTTTCCCTTTAAAAACTACACCGTAACGAACCGAAATAACCAATAAAATAACATGGGGAGTGGAGTTAAGAAAATCACTTAAATATTTACGAATACTAATACCAAATCAAGAGTTTGACCACACTTTGTGGGACATTGGGATGAACCTGTAAACTAGGAGATTTGCCGCCAACTACTGTATACCTGGCTCGGGCTTCGCGCAGTTGATGCACATTTTTGGGGGACCCTTTTCGGTTTTCGCGAAGTTGATGCAAATCGAAGGAATTTTTCGCGCAGTTGATGTGCGACCGAAACATGGCCGAGTGATCGTCGTCTGTCGTGTCCCGCGAGGACCTAAAACTAATGTTTAATGATCTGTGTCGGGAATTTATCAGTGAGTCTTGCAATGTGCTAGAAGAGGAGTTAAATAAGAAGAGGGAGTGGACAAGGAGGTGGCTTTTAAAAAGAGACAGTCACGGTGCGTCATCTCTATTGATAAGGGAACTGCGGATGGAAGATCCGTTGGAATATAAAGCATGTTTAAGGATGAGTCCAGAGAGTTTTGATGAACTTTTACAGATGGTTGAAAGTAAAATATCCAAAGAGGATTTAATAAGAAAAGCATTGTCACCCAAGCTAAAATTGAAAGTGACGCTTTCATTCCTTGCTACATAAACAAAACAACACACCTGTATGTCCCAACTGACGCAAGGGAACTAGGGAACTGGCAAAAACCAAGACAGCGCTACTGGCCTATCCGTTCACACGGCGCCAATTGTCGCGACAACTGAAATTCTCAGTGGTGGGGGGTCTCGCTGGGCCCAGCTCGTTGGCATCAGTCTACTCCCGGAGACAACTGAGTTTCGGGGCAATTGGGAGGGCAGTTGGCAAGGCAATTGGCCTGAAGTGTTTACACGAAGGCAATAATTTCATGCCAATCAGTTGTCTTTTGACAATTGTCTCACCTACTGGCATCGTGTAAACCCGGCTTAAAGGCTGAAATAATTTGCCGAGATGTTATTGTGGGGAAGGGCTCGGTCTCAAGGCCTCTCACTCCCATTTTTGATGACATTTTATTTGAATCGTGGAGGACTAGTCAGAACGCCGGTCAAAGTTGAAAGAGTGAGGCAAATTTCTTCAGATTAGGTCCCTGCTAACCCAAATTTTCCACTAAAATTTTTCATCATTCATTAAGTTTAATTAAAAGTGTCGTCGTTAAAATGTTTGACGACAAGCATGGTTTTGATTCGTAAGTATTTAAGTTTTTGCTATTTTGTGAGGATGCGTGTGCAATTAATTGTGTAAAATTTACCTCACTATTCAATCTGACATTTCCATACAGCAGCTTTCCTTCGCGCTCGACGGTGCGGGTTAGTTAGCATCAATTTTTCGACGTTGTCTGGACTTTGAACGTCTTTCATCCTTTTTTCAGAGTTGATACAGTTATACTGAATTGTTTTACCCATAAAGGTATTGTATAAATGAGAATGAACTAGTCCCTTACATCACACGATAAAATGTTTGAGAAAGAGCCATTGCTTGGCAACAAGAGAACAACCACTTTAAAAATTCTAACAGGCAAAGACGAACGGACGATGCTCACTGTCCCATGGCACAACAAAATTAGAATGGGTTTTGGCCTTGAAAACAAATCCTTACCCACAAAACCCCACCAAAGGGTTTCCAGACTGTAGCCTCACGAACACGTTTATTTCTGCCGACCCCGTACCTCCTTAAATTTAAATACCCACACAGATTGAGCAGACCTGCTGTAAATGAAATAATTTTTACTTTCTTAGTATTTTAGCAAGGATAAATTAATCATGGATATTTTTGGGGTAATAATGGGACTCTATTCTCGTTTTAAATACACCCCTGTTTAAAGAACTAATCACAAAGAATATCAAGTACAGTATAAAATTATTTTATAGAATTCCTAAGTATGTGTTACATTCATTGACTTCAAAACTTTGCTAGTAATGTAGGGAGCAATCGAAACAGTAAAACACAAGACGTCATGTTGAACAATAATCTTAGCAGTATTCCGAGCATGTAACGAGGCCTGGTAATGTTTGTAATGTACAAGTTTAAAGAGTCCTGGAGTTTACTCTGGAGAGAAAAGCTAATAATTTCCTCATGCATAATGTAACTGCAATCTCGTTCAGCTTTATATGAAATTAAATCCTCTCTTACGGGCATGTTTCCGTTTTAAGTTCTGTTGGAATGAAATTGCACTGTATGTACACCAGGTGCACATTCCTTTTTAATACTTAATTAGAGTTTAGTAATTTTATCCCCAGCAAATTACACACAAAGTAGTTTTCTGCTGAGGGATTAGGAGTGGAATTCACAAACCTCCCTCAAACCTTCCTCTCCTCTAAGTGGCCTTCAACCATCCTCAAAACGGCCTCAACCTCCCTCACAGAGAGAAGTAACACTGTAATAAAACACACGCTCATAACCAACTTGTTTTGTTTTAACAGAAATACGGTACTACATCATTTAAAGATATTCTATTGGCTAATGACTATCCGAGTTTGAAATTTAAATAGTTTTTATCATTTATACTCTTTAAAAATTCATTTGATCTTGAGCTAACTAGTTTCAAACTGTTTTATACTAATTGAAACATGCGTTCTTCCTGATTTGCTAGCATTTTTTATATTACAACAGCTGTCTGATGATTCATTCAATTGTCCTTGTCTCATAAGATTAACATTGAAACTTTGTAAGCCTGTAGGGCTTATCCCAGTGGGCCAATGTGAATTAAACTGTGAATTAAATCCTGCTCAACTATAGTAAAATACCTTTCTAACAGTATGTGCGGATTTCTCCTAAGATGCACACAAGCTGAGAAAAAGGAGGAAATGAAACATGCTTGCCTATTAATATATAGAACATACTTGAACTGGCTTTTGTATTTTATTTCAGTCACGTCTCTTTCATATGAATGATTATTTAATGATATTTCGTCTTAAGGGGAAAGTATCACGAGAGAAATTAAAACATAAAAAGTCCTACTTATAAAATTGAAAAACCTGAATTCTCTTATTATTTTATTTCATTAATATTTTCAAATCCCCATCGCCTTTATTTAAACTGTTTGTTAATACGTAGAAAACTGTAAATTATACTATTAATATTTAATTAGTTTATTTTACATAAGTTACACAAGTTTATTATAAACAAGTCAACGAAGAACTTATGTGTATATAGTACAAACAATAAAAAAAAACTAACATTGAAAATAAGTAAATAGTCCAAAATTCAATTTGCCTTACACTGAATAGGTATTATTAGATGATTTCAAGACGACCGACGACGCGTCGCAATGCCACTAATGCAGCAGCGTGTAGATAACATTTACCGCTCGCTTTATGCTAGATTATATCAGAAACTAAAACTGTCAGGAAAAAATGTGAAAGGTAAATATTTTAGATAAACTCTTAATCTGAAACTTGGCGGCTGGAAGTTTGTTCCTTTAAAAAAAACTTTCTCACTTAGTAACTTTTTGATGTCACGTTTTCTAATATATATATATATATATATATATATATATATATATATATATATATATATATATATATATATATATATATATATATTTAATTATTATGCTCTCCTAATATAAAAAATGCAGATGTTTGTATACAGTTAGAATCGGTAGCTTATGTAGATAACAAATATATAAGGTTCATTCTTGTTGTTTTTTGTATGTATGAGGGACAAACGTATGAATGAAAGCGCGCGCGCCTTTAGAATATGTCATTGGGTCGTTCTTGCCTGCCATTTTTTCCCAGGTTGCGGGTTAAATGGAGTGGGCGTTCCAGGTGTATATTATAGAGTTCTATGCATGCAAGTGATTTAATTGCAAGCCTTCAAATTTTCATTGTTGAATAGTATTGTCATCTTTTAGACATTATCAGTAACGTCTAACAACACCCGATGCAGACATGCTCTGAAACTCGCTACATTATTTTTTGGTGTAATTGTATGTCATACTTTTTTTAAAATTTTATGCTCGTAACTATATACTTGTGTGTTTTAGAATACTAATTACGTATCCTGGTAAAGGTTTTGTGTAAGAATATTTGCAGTAACTAAGATAAATTGTTCCAATGAAAAGTATGATTTACATTTTACAAGTTTAGTTAATATTTAATCAATACAAGGGCTAACCCAACTTTTCCTAGCTTTTTAAGACATATTTTCTTGGTAACTTTATTCATCTATTGAAAAATGACTTTGATGACATCCAGAGCAGTAAAAACTGTCGTAACATTGACTATAATAAATAAAATAATATAAAATACATAGAAATAGTCGTAAGTTCAGACCTACAAACACTTACCCTCTTCTCCCACTACAACTACAATGACTTGAAAAACGGAAGGGTACTTAAACCCGCACTTTATGCCAATTGAATATAAAATACCCCCGTCGTAGCTAACTTGAGGACTCAGCAAATTTCCAAAATGATAAGTTTTTTTATTTTTTATTCCCCCATAAACACCATGGGAACGTAGCCTACACATACAAATGAAAATGAACGAACGGTTTTTTTGGCCTCTGGGGACCTCAAAATGTAAAAGTAACATGGTCCCGGGCTTAGGCCTTACCATGGCTACTACCGTAATAGCGTATTCTCTATAGGAAAATTCGCCAATATTGTAAAGTAAATAATATATTGTGGATGTAGTGGGGAAGACGTTGGAGGCTTGCTTCCGACGTGACGTGCGGCCGAAAATGGAGTTAACATTAACAATAAAAGCCAACCTGCTTAGTAACTACCAGCGATAATTAAAAAGTCTCAATCACCAACTATAAATTTATGTCAGGAAACTTAAAGCTCGACATACCCACCTTAACTTATGGAGGAATGCCATTTACTGAAAAATGTGGAATAATGGAGAACAGCAGTGATTGACGAAACCACGTTGAAGCTTGAAATGCATTGAATATACTGTTCCTTATATTACTGTTCCTTGAAGTTTAGGATCCCTTGGGAGTGACCTTGAGAAAGGACGCCATTGCCACCTATCACCGTTTACGTGGAGACAGACGAAAGACTATTGATAAACTACTAACTAAAAATAACAATAGGGATTCTCTCCTAGGGATCTTCCCAGATATTACTTGAGCTCACCTATCCAAATGAATGATTGGTTGGCTTTAAGAAGAGATTTACTGTCTAAATCCTGAAAACTAAACTCTGGCTATAATTTTAAGTACTTATGGGTTGACAGGTCAGGTCAACCAAGGCTATGAAATCAGATTACAAACCTTCCAAGAGACTTCAATAGGGATATAAATATATGTGTAATTATATTTTGTGTATAAATACTGCATTTTTTCATTTCATCTTTAGTTATTAGTAAACCCCCTTAGAACAGTAATGTTTATGTAAAAAAATAAGTCTAAATAAAGCATTATTTTTAGATTAATAAAATTAATTTTTTTCTAAAAATAGATTGGATAAATGTTTAGAGGAATAAATAAAAACATTATGTAAGTAAATATTAACGAATAAAAGTCAATATTAAAACAGTTAAATATAATTTCCATCTATTAAAAAGTTTATCTGCAGTAACCTTGATATTGTAGTTATGTCAAATCCGATAAGAACTTTAGAGACATAATCCTAAGATCTTAGATCTTAGAGCCTTAGATCTTTAGGCATCTTAGAGTCCTAAGATGCCTGGTTTCCAGCTTATATTCGGAACTGCGTTCTACCATAGCAACCTTTGGTGAGGAGTCGGTTGAGAAGCTTATTCCGCATCTCAGCAGCATAATGGAAAAACTTAATAAAGTTTGTAAAACTAATGATGAACTGAAAAACGAGATGTTGGACTTACAAGACAGACTGTCTTTGGCAGAGGTAAAATGCAATGACCTGAACAAAAGCTTCAAAGACAGGTCAATCACATGCTGTGAGTTAGAAGAACAACTTGATCTTGATGTAGGAAGGCTGAAACTTGAGCTTGAGGAGTGCAAAGTTGAGAATGCAGATTTGAGGCGAAAGGTGAAGTCTAACTTAAATGTGGAAGACGTTGTCCGAGAAAGTGAAGAGAAGTTAGCCCAAATGACTGCTGATCGCCATCGTTTGTTGACGTCCATAGAAGTGCTAGAATCCGATGTGAAATGTCTAAGGAGAGAGCTGAGGTAGGCTGAAGCTGTGTCAAGAAAAAGAAAAGTTTCTACAAACAAAGACTTACTGACGGAGCTGTCCAAAGCTGACATTACTAGACCACACCTGCAACAGCCAAAGCAACATCAGCTTTGCGAGAAGTGTCTTAACGATTCTATTCCTGTGCACTCTGAGTCTGAGATGTCCTGCCCTGATGAATCCGTCTTGCTTCAGTCACCCCCCGCTCCATGTACGATGATACCCGCTCCTCTCCCAATGACACCCAGGTCGTCACAGACTTATCAAAGCAAAGAGTTGTTCGAGCATGTTCTCATAATTGGTGACTCCCACCTGAAATACTCGGTTAAGGAATATGAGGGACAAGGGGCTTTTGTTGAATGTTGTCCAGGGGGTAAAATTTTAGATATTAAGAATAGGTTACTGAGCTATGTAGATGTAAACTTGTCTGTAATATACTTTCATGTTGGTTGCAACAATTTGAGACGTGGCTATCGAGGTGGCCCAGGGTACAACGGGGGCCATGGGAAACGTGAGGCCCTCCACAGTATGGCAGACCTGCTGTTCACTGCCAGAAGAAACTTTCCAAATTCTAAATTGATCCTCAACAGTGTTTTGATCAGGCGTGACATTGGCTACAAAGCTCTCCATGATTTTAACTATCAGTTGGAACTGATGTGTGACAATTTTGGTGTTATTTTTGTGGAGGCGAATTGTTGTGTTGGCAGGAGGGATCTCGGTCGGGACGGTGTTCATTTCAACCGCCGAGGTGTCTCTCGTCTCGGGTGTTTATTCGCAGATGTCATTACCTCTGTGCTGCGGTCTCTGGATGTCTCCCCTCTATCTGACCAAGGTGAAGCTGTGCCTTCTCCCACTCCTAGCTCGGGCCCCGACGCTGTGAACGCTGCTAGCCCCGGTGTGACTGTGGTTCAGAGCGACACTGATCATGGGGTGTCTGCATCTGCGGTACCGGGAAACGCGCTCTGAGGGGGGGATCTGGCCGGAATCTCAGAGTTGGACACCTCAACATGCGTTCAATGAATACGGGGTTTACAGAAATGTGTGCCCTTGTACATGACTTTGATTTTGACGTTTTTGGTGTTTCTGAGACATGGCTTCAACCTGGCACCCCGTCAGACAACTACATAATACTAGGTTACACCATGCTGCGGTGTGACCGCAGTGCTAGTCCAGATGATGATGTGGAAATTGGAGGAGGTGGTGCTTTGTATATAAAGCAGGGGTTGATGTACCAACATCACACCTTTGCTACGGAACTAGAACCTGGTATTGAAGCTCTCTGTATTGTTCTCAAAGTAAAGAGGAGGAGACTGGGCCTGTGTGTTGTTTACAGGCCGCCCGATGTCAGGTATACTTGCCTTGCTTCATTGTTTCACTCCCTGTTTGTTGATTTGGCAGTTGAGGTCAACTCTGTGATCTGTATTGGTGATACTAATATTGATCTGAAATCTAAAACATCCTGCGAGTCAAAATACCTACGCCGACTCTTGAAAGAGACTAATACAGTGCAACTGATTAATGAACCAACAAGAGTGACAGCAACCTCGGCCACTTTGTTAGGCCACATTATACTTTGTGGACAAGTCGGCTGAGATCAAGAGGAACGGCGTTGTCGACGCACCTAGTATCTCAGGTCACAGAGGAAAGGCGATCACGGACCACAAAATAATATACTGCGAGTTAATCTTGAAGAAAGAAAAAAATGCAACCACAAATTATTCGTTACAGAGATTTTTCTCGATTTAAGGTTGAAGAGGCCGTGAAAGAATTATCTGATATGGACTGGAAAGGTATCATGGAAATAAAAGGGGTTAATAATATAGAAAATGCAATAACTTCCAGGATATTGAAAGTTTATGATACTCATGCTCCAATTACAAACAAGAAAGTGACCAAGAGAAATGCCCCATGGAGAAGTAATGAAATCAAAGAACTAACCAAAAAGAAAAACAAATTAAGAAATAAATACTGGAAATCAAGGAATGAGAGGGATTGGGAACTGTACAAGTCGACGAGAAATGTATTGAATAAAATGGTCTGGCGAGCTAAAAAGAATTATTTTACTGATAAAATATCATCGACAAATAATAGTAAAGATTTCTGGACATGCTTAAAGCAGTGCGATGTGCACAGCAAAGGTGAAACCCAAATTGTTTATGATTTTGATGTCAATGAAATAAATAGATACTTTGTTGAAATGGGGTCAGACATCGACATTAATAATGACATTTTGAGATTATTCATGAACAAAAGACAAAAAGACGACATCGTTGAATTTAAATTTGTTGCTGTCACTGAAGAATCCATCAAAGCAGAAATGAATACTATTAAGTCAAAGGCAGTAGGTAGTGATGGAATATCAATTGAAATTATTAAAACTGTGAGTCCATTTGCCATTGAATCCATTTGTTATTTAATAAATGAATCACTGAAAGAAGGGATTTTTCCACAAGCTTGGAAGAAAAGTATTGTTCGACCCCTACCAAAAGCAACTACTCCAACTTGGGTTGAACAGTTAAGACCTATATCCATACTGCCAGCAATATCTAAGATCCTAGAGAAAGTTGTTATCAAGCAGATAAACGAATTTGTCAATGCCCATAGATTACTACCAAAACTCCAGTCTGGCTTTCGAAAGAATCATAGTACATGCACTGCTCTTACAAACTTATTCAGCGATATCATTGACAACAGAGATAAGGGCAGATACAGTTCCCTTGTGATGCTCGATT
>CM061533.1:50547515-50650596 GCA_030545055.2 Neoaliturus tenellus | reverse complement strand
AATTGGACGAGCGAACTTGGTTAATTTGGACATTGTGTTTTGGGACTTGGAAAGGTTAATTGAAAATAGTGGCAAACATGGGGAACTCTTAATTGGCAGGGAGGACAGAGTATATGAGTAAGTGTAAAAGACTGGGGGGCTTATGTGTGTGTAAAGACTAGGACTTGTGTGGAATACAGAGCGGGGGATAGATCACTTTGCGGCAATGGACTAGCATGCTGCTTAGTGGTCTATCCCCCGCTCAAAGGGTATTATTGGATGGCCTTGACCTATATAAAGGTAGAGGGGGAATAGGTAATAGGAGGGGGAAATTGGTATATATGTAGGACTAATGAATAAAGTATTTAGTCAAGCATTTGTCTAGACACTATCAACAACAACAATGGAGAGCTTCAGTGTTGAGTTCATCCTCTTGGAAGAAGACATCAACGAAGTGGTGGAACTTATAGAGGATAAGACCAGCCAGGACACATTGGAACTTGTGAATTGCGAACCGTTGGACAATGCAGCAATCGATAAGATTGCATATTTCATGATGCATTTGTATAACGAACAAACAACCAATATGGAGTTTGTGCAGTACCTTTATCAAAACCAAGTAAATGTGCGAGTGACAATTACTTGGTGGCAGTAATAATAAAGTGTAACATATGGATGTGGACTTGGATGTGGACTTGGACTTGAGTGTGGTCTGCGGAATAGAGCGGGGGATAGATCACTTTGCGGCAATGGACTAGCATGCTGCTTAGTGGTCTATCCCCCGCTCAAAGGGTATCTTTACGTGACCTTGACCCACATAAATTGTATAGTTGGTGGGGGTATAAAAAGGGTAAGCAAATTGGATGGATACAACACTTCCATACCATGGCTCCACTTGACAACACCGTGTTCCATCGCAACAGGATTGTCTCTATTCTGGAGGTAATACCTCTAGAAATTATAGAAGTAGAGGACCAACTACCTGCGGTTGATCAAGAAGAGGAGGAGGAAGAGATAATGGATATTGAAACGGACTCTGACGAAGCTGGTTCAAC
Source organism: Neoaliturus tenellus (assembly GCA_030545055.2). Lineage (NCBI taxonomy): Eukaryota > Metazoa > Arthropoda > Insecta > Hemiptera > Cicadellidae > Neoaliturus > Neoaliturus tenellus. The sequence continues at coordinate 50,649,562 of CM061533.1, read as the reverse complement.
GGACAATGAGGTGGACTTGCACGCCTACGAAACATTAGAGTCGTCATCTGAGTCGGAAATGGAATTCCAATTGGAAATCGAAGAAGAAGAACAAGAACAAGACACTCCCCATCGTCCAATGGATAGGATGTTAGTTGCCAGAAGAATTATGTATTGTCATCGCTGCCTATTCCGTGATGAGGATGATTCCGACTCTGATGGTGATGTTTCACCCTTGTAAAAAGTTTAAACAAAAAGTTAAAAAAGAATGTGAGCGGGGGATAGAGCACTTTGTAGTAAATGATGCTGCTTAGTGCTCTATCCCCCGCTCAAAATAATAATTCCAAATGACCTTGACCTATATAAACTTGCTCAAACAGACATCTTTGAAAAAACTTGTACAAATTATTGAATCTAGACCAAATATCATCAATTTATCAAGCCTACTGATAAATGTATTACAAACGGTTGTGTAAAGGCTAAATTTAGCACATGAGTGATAACCTGTTTCCATATGACGTCACTTTCCCCACCTATCTGCCTCGGATATAAAGGGTCCCGGTGGAGTGCGCTGCTCATTATTGCGTGGACATTCACAGAGTGTGCATTCAAAGCCAAACTGTTTGAAATGGCTCTTTGCGACATTTGTGGGGAAATCTTTCAAGACGAAGATCTTTTCATCATACACAGAGAATTACATGAAGACGAAGATAGAAAAGAAGATATTACCATGGATGAAATAGACTTAGACTCAATTGACCGGTTTTTGGGAGAGCATCAGAAGCAGATGGACTACTACGACAGCTATCTACAGCAAATGCAAAGAAGAAGACCTAGTGTGATCCAATTTGCTGGTGCTGGACCATCTACTGCTACAAGACCTATTGAAGAAGAGGACACCGAAGAAGAGGACACCGAAGAAGAGGATATGGAAGAAGAAGAACTGGAAGATGTAAGACAACTGCGCACCACAGCCTTGCCAGGACGAGTTGTAACACATTTCAAAATTAATAACGTTCAATTGGAATTGGAAACATTCATAACCCAGGCTAAGGAACTTGTTGGTCAAACGTTGAGGGAAGAATTACAAAGGCTAAATTTTATTAAATTTGGAATGGTGTTAGAGGCTATGTTTAACAATACTGATGGTGAAACAGCATTGAGAGCATTCATTACCAAAAACCGAACCCTTACCTTCACCTCCGACATTGATGATATTATTGAAGAATGCTTGGAGGAACTTATAACCAAACTTCAAGAACATGAAGGAAGAGGATCTGGATGGACTTTGTCATCAATCGAAGGTATGGATGTAAGGGTTCACAAGCATGGATATGGTTTAAGGGGTAGTAGTTTTATCCCTTTACCAAAGAAAATCCAAAACACTAAATCGTGTAGGAATGTGCAAAATGAAGGTAATGAATGTTTTAAGTATGCAATGTTAACCAAGTATGTTAAAGATCATCCTGAAAGAGTTGGTAGAGAATATTACGAAAATGAACACCGCTACAACTTTCAAGGCCTCACCTACCCAGTTACATTGAAAGACATAGACAAATTTGAAAAGAAAAATCCTGGCGTTTCAGTGAATGTTTTTGGTCTGGATGATTCAAACAACGTTTATCCTTTGCGGGTAGTAAAGGTTGAGCAAAGAAACCACACGGACTTGCTATTGATAACTAAGGGTGAAATTTCCCATTATGTATGGATAAAGGACTTTGAAGCCTTAGTTGTAAAACAATTGACCAAAAGAGTAAATAGGATTACAGTTTGCAAGAGATGTTTCTGCTTTTCTTGGAAAGATTCAAGACGTGGAGGATTGGACTGGTTATTGGAACATAAAAGACTTTGCAACGAGAACTATGAAGTGAAGATTAGTCTGCCACCACCATCTCGAGCGTGTATCCAATTTAACAAGACAGTTCACCAATACCGAATTCCAATAGTGGTCTATGCAGATTTTGAATCAACGTTAGTACCACAGGAGCTGCCGGACGGTGAAGTGACTAGAAGAACAAAATATCAGTTGCATCAGCCCAACAGTTTTTGTTTACTAGTTAAATCAACCTTGTCTAAAAACCAATTGCAAGACTATGGTTTAACATCCACTCCAATACTCTACCGTGGTGAAGAAGCCGCTAAGTATTTTGTAGACCAACTGTACGATATTGCTGGAAAGGTTCAACGCTTGTTCGGTAATATTGTACCTATGGAACCTTTAAACCAAAATCAACAAGAAGAATACAACTTAGCGACAAGATGCTATTTATGCAAGAAGATGTTCAGTGAAGAAAATCCAAAAGTAAGAGATCACGATCACCTGACAGGGTTATACAGAGGAGCTGCTTGTAATTCATGCAATATAAATTACAAACTGCCAAACTTTATTCCTGTCGTTTTACACAATCTTAGCGGCTACGACTCCCACTTTATTATCCCGGAGTTAGGAAGAGATGACGGTAAAATTGATGTTCTTGCTACAACATTGGAAAAGTACATCAGCTTTTCAAAAACAGTAGGTAAAATTAAACTTCGCTTCGTAGACTCTTACAGATTTATGGCATCTAGTTTAGCCAAATTGTCAGAGAACCTAAGAAGAGAAGACCTAAAAGAAACCAGAAAAATTGTACCTGAAGATAAATTAGACCTAGTATTACGGAAAGGAGTGTTCCCCTACGATTACATAACTTCTACAGAAAAATTTGAAGAAACCAGTCTACCGCCGATTGAAGCCTTCAACAGCAAATTAAACGAAAGTGAAATCTCCGTTGAAGACTACAATCATGCATGTAATGTTTGGAACCAACTAAACATTCAAACCTTAGGGGAATATTCTGACTTTTATATAAAATTGGACGTAACTCTGCTGTGCGATGTGATGGAAGAATTCAGAAACACCTGCTTCTCCGCCTATGGACTGGACCCTCTACACTCGTACACATCTCCAGGATTAGCATGGCAAGCTATGCTAAAGTCAACCAACTGTCGACTGGAACTTCTAACGGATATTGATATGGTGCTCATGATGGAATCTGGTGTACGGGGCGGTTTGACACAAGCTGTAACACGTCATGTCAAAGCCAACAACAAGTACATCCCCGGCTTCGACGAGCAACAACCATCGGTCTACCTTGGCTATTTTGATGCAAACAACCTTTATGGTTGGGCAATGTCAAATCCGCTTCCCTACGCTGACTTCAAGTGGATCGACCCGGCCACCATCGGAGACATCTCACAGATTCCAAAGGATGGTCCAAAAGGCTATATTTTGGACTGTGATTTTGAATACCCGGAGCACCTTCATGACCATCACTACGACTTGCCTCTCCTAGCCAAGACTGAAGTTTCACCGACAGGAAGATGGCCAAAATTGATGATGACCTTGGAGAATAAGGATCGCTATGTGGCTCACTACTGGGTAGTTCAACAGGCTCTTGAATTGGGTCTACGTATAGTGAGAATTCATAGAGCAATTGAATTCACCCAGTCTTGTTGGTTGAAACCATATATTGATTCCAACACTGCAAGAAGAGCTGCAGCGACAACAGCATTTGAAAAGGACTTCTATAAATTAATGAACAATGCCATCTTTGGGAAGACCTTGGAGAACAAAAGAAAACACAAAAATGTAAAATTAGTGAGTGATCCTAGGAAATTGGAAAAATTAGTGCAAAAACCAAATTTCGGAACATCCATGATTATAAACGAAAATCTAGTCGCTGTCAGTATGAAGAAAACAACAATAGTCATGGACCGTCCGTTATACATAGGTATGTCGATTTTGGATATAAGTAAAACCCTGATGTATGATTTCCATTATAACAAAATGGTTAAACATTACGGAAGGGAAAACATTGGAGTCGCATACATGGATACGGACGCGTTTATCTACTGGATAAAGACTTTGGACATGTATGAAGACCTAAGGACTTTTCCATACAAAGAAGATTTCGATTTTTCTGACTATCCGAAAAACCATCCAAATTTTAATGAAAAATATAAAAAAGTAATTGGAAAATTCAAAGATGAAGCAAATGGAATGCCTTTAGAAGAAATAGTGGCGCTGATGGCGAAATTGTATTCATTTAAGATGTACCACGAGAACAACACACCGACAGTGAAGAAAGCAAAAGGAGTGAAGACATCTTATTTGAAAAAACACGTGACATTTGACCACTACAAGACTTGTTTGTTTGAAGATACTACGATATCAGCAACATTCAACAATATCCGAAGCTTCAAGCATCAAGTCTACAGTGTCACTGAAATTAAAAAAGCGTTGTCAGCTCGGGATGATAAAAGATACATTATGCCCGACAAAATCCACACTCTTCCTTTTGGCCACTACTCTCTAAACCCTATCAACTAGTAACCTATTCTTCGTCCTTCTACAACTACGACCTTATTCCTTTCTCCTTCCGTAAAAAAAATGGGGAACACGGCAAGTCCAACGCCGTGTTCCCCATTTTTTTACACAAGTTTGGATGACCTTGACCCATATAAATGATGTGAATATTTAAAACAACATTCATTGTGATTATACATGTGATACAACAAACATTGAAACCTGCAATATGAAGGACTTGAAGCAACAAATTGTCAACGAACTTCATAAACCTGCAAGAAGAAAGTTTCCACGAAGAAATACGGTGATAAAAGGAATTAATGATTTATATCAAGCGGATTTAATCGAAATGATTCCTTATAGCAAACAAAATAAAGGATATAAATACATATTGACTGTTATTAACTGTTTTTCAAAAATGGCAGATGCTTTACCACTAAAAGATAAAAGTGGCAAAAGTGTTACAAAAGCAATGGAAACAGCTATACAAAGAGACAAACATACTATTAAACATTTACAAACAGATGATGGAAAAGAATATTTTAATAAGGAATTTGCAAATTTAATGAAAAAAACACAATATAAACCATTATTCAACCAATTCAGAAGTAAAAGCCTCAATAATCGAAAGATTCAACAGAACTTTAAAAAGTGCAATGTATAAAATGTTTTCCAACAGAGGATCGCACATATGGATTGATATGTTACCAAAACTTATAAACGATTACAATAACAAATTTCATAGGACTATCGGGATGAAACCAAACCAAGTAACTAGTAAAAATGAAAACCTTGTATTAAAACGTATAAAAACGAATACTAAACCAAAAGTTGAAAAACTAAAGCCTAAAAAATTTAATGTGGGTGATAAAGTGCGAATAAGTAAATATAAAGGTGTATTCAGTAAAAGATACCTGCCAAATTGGACCAATGAGGTTTTTACTGTATTCAAAGTACAACCTACAGTACCTGAGACATATATTTTAAAAGATAATAAAGGACAATTGCTTGAAGGAGGGTTTTATGGACATGAAATGTTAAAATCAACAGTAGGCGATGTATATTTAGTTGAAAAGGTGTTGCAACGGAAAAAAGATAAGGTCAAAGTACGATGGTTAGGATTTAATAAGACGGAAGATTCTTGGATACCTAAAAAGGATTTGATATAACGATAGAGAATCATTTTAGGTTGAACCATTACAAAGGATGGAGATAGTACCACAAAAAGAGAGTTTTACTATTAATAATATAGATGAACTCACAGTGGATAATTCAGAATTCAATAGTGGGAAGCATGGCAATTTGTTACCAAACACCGTTCGTTGTCTGGTTACCGGACCTTCCAACTGTGGAAAAACTAATGTAGTATTCAATTTGATTACAAACCCTAAAGGATTACGATTTAACAATCTATATGTATTTTCAAAATCACTACAACAACCAAAGTATCAATTATTGGAAAAAATACTGACTAATGTGCCTGAAGTTAAATATTTAAAGTTTAATGCAAGCGAGAGTGTCATGCAGCCACAAGAAGCTAAACCATTCTCCGTGTTTATATTCGACGATGTATCTTGTGAAAACCAAAACACAATAAGGAATTACTTCGCTATGGGTCGACATAACAACATAGATAGCATTTATATTGGCCAAACTTACAGCAAAATACCTAAACAACTCATTAGAGACAATGCAAACATGTTAATTGTATTTAAACAGGACGAAACCAACCTAAAACATATATATTTTGATCATGTAAATGCGGATATGACATTTGAACGATTTAAAGAGTTGTGTGGAAAGGCTTGGGTTGAAAAGTATGGGTTCCTAACAATTATGAAGGAACAACCGCTAAACAATGGTCGATACAGGATAGGATTTGATAAATTTATATTAATACATTAAACGTGGTATAACACATTCATTGTTGTACAACACGTCTTGCTACAAACATGGTTAACCAAGAAAAATTAGTAAAAGAAATAAAATCACTTAGTGATTCTATTCGGGCTAAAAACAGCATTGAACTAGGTATTAGCGAGAGGGAGAAATTCCTTGAATCTACTTTTAAACCTATTACTGAACCCTTGAAACAATTAAACAAAAAATTTGCTAAACCTGTATTGGAAGGAGATGCGATTGCACCTATTACAAAGTTTGAAAGAGAAAATGTAAAATCAGAAGATTTTAGCGATGAAGACCCGGAATCCTCTACATATAGTGGTTTTACCGGTGGAGAACCCGAAAGAGAGCTAGAATCACCAGACTATAGTGGAATAAGAGAATTATATGAAGTAAAAGCCAAAAGAGGACATGAAGTTGTATCAACTGCTAGTGAAGAGGAAAAAGAAGAAGCAAGGGAAGGTCCGTCAAACATAAGCTTGTTGGGTGAAAACATTCATAACAAAGGACCTTTAGGAAGGAAATACATGATAAAAATGTTAGCTGGAACAAACCCTAATAAAAACTACCATAGTTATGGAGTAAGATTAACAGAAGAGGGTTTAATGGTTGGTAATAGCCCGGTAAACATTGATGAACATGATAATATTATTGTTGGTGATCAAAGATATAAGGGCACAAGAGGATTATTTGAATTATTATTTGAAAATAAGCCTTTAGAATTGTTAGTTAAAGAAAAAGACATGGAAGCATATAAAAAGATTTTGGAACAAACTAATGCATACAGGAGGAAGTATTCAGCTGACCAACCTGTTTTTAGATCAAAGTCTTTAAAATATAGAGAATTTGTATCCAAGTTAATACCAACAACGAGAAGACAACCAATGCCAATAATACCAAGAAAACCTGTAAAACGAAGGTTTGTGTCATCCACTTTGGATATAAGTGCTACAGAACCAAGAAAAAGAAACAAGTCTGTTACAGGTACAGGTTTAATGAAGAAACTGTATAACACAAATGTGATTTATTACAATAATATCAATAAATTGGTTGATAGAATGAAACTAATACATGAAGCTAAAGAAGCGGGTCATACTGGATTGGAAAACGAATGGGTGGCTTTAGTGGATGAACTCCGAAACCGTGGGGTAATCTCATAAAAATGCGTTACTCCCTAGAATACTATTCAGTTGCACTATGAGTGTCGACAAGTTCGGACGTTACTCCTCGGATGGGTTATATTATGCCAATAGTTTAAAAAGAAGTGCTGGTTTACCACAAACACCTGATGGAGATTATGATATGAGTAATAAAAGGTTAAAAAACATAAAAGATCCTTCGGATGAAAACGATGCAATAAATCTAAAAATATTAAAGGAAAAGATATCGCCAACATTAAAACTACAAAATAACACATATGACGCGGAAAATCATAGAATTATCAACGTTGGTAAACCAAATGAAAATGGTGATGCGATAAACAAAGGTTATTTGTCATCTGAATTAAAAAATACGTTAAAATTCAATGGGAAAACGTATAGTGCCAACAATAAACGTATATCCAACGTAGATGACCCTAAAGATGCAAAAGACAGCGTAAATAGACGCTATTTACATTCTTTGATACCTGAAAAGACAAAAGATGGATTTTCTTTTTATAAATTTGTTATTAATGATATAGGCTATCCAAAAACTGAAAACGATGCTGTAAATCTAAAATATATTAAAGATCATTGCATCATACGTGATGTAGGGGTTATAGATTGTTTTAATAATTGTTTAGCAAATGTTAAAGATGGTTCGGCGCCATCAGATGGTGCAACAGTGGGTCAAATGATGGAAACCTTAAAACAAGAAACAACCTCTTTTGTAAAACAAGATCAAGTAGTATCGAAGCAAGGGGATGAATTTGTTCAAGGTAATGAAAAGTTTAATTTATTAACATACAAAAATGATGCTTGGGATTGCATGGATAAAAAGTTATCAAATATGGGATGGGGTTATGAAAAACAAGATGCAGCTGCTTTATCACAAACCGTACATCTAGATCCAGATCGATATTTTAGATGGTTTACATGTAAAAATAGAGTGATAAGAGACTTGGCACAAGGAAGAGAAGCAAATGATGCTGCAACTGTAGGACAGACCATTACAACATCATTAAAGGATAGTAAAGTGTATAATTGTAATAATAAACGTATAACAAACCTTAAAGACCCTGAACATGTAGATAATGCTGTCACTGTTAATTTTCTTGTAAAAGTTTTAGGTAATGCGATATTTGATTTACACAATCATTTTACACCAGATATTCTTCAAGGAAAATCAGGTCATAATACTTATGCTGAATCCATGAGAGGTGAGTATATTAAACGAGAAATTTATAATAAATACTTTATTAACCCTAAAACGAAACAGTTTAGATCATCAGATTGGGGTGATATTGATATTTAAGTAAATAACTCAATAAATGACTTCATTTATGTGCAACCTGTCATAGAGTTAACACATGAGTTGCACATTGCCATTATAAAAGGACAATAATGACGTTCAAGTACATCAGTCCATATCGAGACACTGCAAGAAAAGGAGGTGGGATCACGTCCACAGCGGTTTCTCTGTTAAGTAAAGCTTTAAAACAAATTCCAGTAGGATCCATAGTAAATAGAGCAATAGACGCATTACCATACGAATTTCATATACCAGGAGGTTATCAGTATTGCGGACCAGGAACTAAATTGAAAAAACGACTGGAAAGAGGCGATCCTGGCATAAACAAGTTAGATCAGGCTTGTAAAGAACACGATATCGCATATTCCACGTTTGCCGATTCAAAAAATAGATCAATAGCTGACAAAAAGCTTGCGGACATAGCTTGGCAACGAGTAAAATCAAGTGACGCTAGCATAGCAGAAAAAGCAGCAGCTTTAGCAGTAACAGCAGGTATGAAGGCTAAAACAGCAGTAGGAGGTGGAAGAAGGAGGAGAAGGAGAGTAAAAAGGAGGTCAACCACAAGAAAATATGGAGGAAATATAAAAAGAAGACGACGATCTACAAGAAAAGGCAGGAAGAAGCCCACCGTATGGTCAATGGTAAAAAACGGGGCAGGTCTTTACCTAAGACCTTATCGTGCATATTAAATGAAAGAAATCAATTGGTCATACCACATAAAGCATTAACCAATATTGAATTATTTAAATATATTTCCTGTTTAAAAATACCATTTTTCCGCGGTGTGTTTATGAAAGACAGTTTACCAAAGAAAATGTGGCAAAATGAGACTGGAATTGTAAATTTGGATAATACTGAAGGGCCTGGCACCCATTGGGTTTGTTATAAGAAACTAAATAACAATGTATATTATTTTGATAGTTTCGGTAATTTGCCACCACCAAAAGAACTTCAAAATTACTTTAAATCTGCTAAAAACATATATTATAACTATAAAAGAGAACAACCTGATAATACTTCAATATGCGGCCATTTATGTTTGGAATTTCTAGCTAAAAGTATCAGTCACTATTGAGATGTCTTCCTATACGGTATCATTAACAGGAAAATCGTCCACTTTACGAAGTATCCTTTTTCCAGCGTTACGCTTGCAAAAAGGAAGGTTTTGGGAGGCGGCACTATTGGATTTTACAACGTACAACTCTATTCCCAATGTTACGGAAGGTAAAAATAACATATTGCATTATTATAAGGGAAAGGATGCCAGTGGAAAATTTACAGACTTACAAGAGTGCAGGTTACCCACAGGTTCTTATGAAATTGATCATATAAATGAATTTTTGCAAACTAAAATGGGAAAAGACAATATAACATTAAAAGGTAATAATAATACGATGAAAGCTGAAATTACTTCCAAATATTATATAGATTTCACTCAACCAAACTCAATTGGTGATTTATTAGGATTTTCCAACGATGAGCCTGTTTTAGAACCAGATGTAACACATTCCGGTAAGAAAACAGTAACAATATTAAAAGTCAATAGTATAGACATAACTTGTAACATTATACAAGGTGCTTACAGGGATGGGGCTAACACCCACATCATACATACTTTTTACCCAAGTGTACCACCTGGATTTAAAATTGTTGAAAAGCCACAAAACCTGGTATATCTACCGTTGAACACCACTTTCATTTCAGACATCGTGTTGAGCGTATTGGATCAAGACGGTAACTTGGTAGACTTCAGAGAAGAGCCTATTACGATTAGATTACATTTAAAATCGACACTTTAATACAAAACCATGGGTTTAACATTTAAAAGCGAACAACCTACGGGAAACCGCATTAGTAGCTCTTCAGCTGTGGAGGAGTTAACACGCGAGAACATTCGTTTCTTAGAGAGAATTGGATTAAAATTAACCGAGTATGGATATACTGGATATAGCGCAGGGTCCAACATTCGACGAAACCCTATGGGAAAAAGAATATCACACCCACAACCCTTACACTTCATCGAAATTAAACAATAACGATGAAATTCGTATTCCCATACAAAATCAAGACATTTACACACTACCATGTGAAAGTTACTTATATATTGAAGGACAAGTTACTAAAAAGGACGGTACTACTGTTGGTACAACAGTTCCATTTATAAATAATCCTATGGCTTTCCTATTTGATGAAATTAGATATGAAATATCAGGTGTAACAGTTGATTCCACTAAAAAAGTAGGTATTACGACAACTTTAAAAGGATTAACATCTATAACACCCAATGAAACCAATTTACTTAAACCTGCCGGATGGGTATTACCTACAATTGACACGATCACTCCAAATCCAAATGGATATTTTGATTTTCATATTCCATTACGTTTGCTGCTTGGTTTTGCTGAAGATTATAGGAAAATAATATTAAACGTTAAACAAGAATTAGTTTTGTTGAGATCTTCTAACGATAAAGACATTATTAAAGCTGCAGATGCTACTACAGATGCGACTTTAGAATGGAAATTAAAATTAGACAAAATTGTATGGAGAGTTCCACATGTTAAATTGGCTGACGAGCATAGAATGCTACTTTTAAGAAAATTAAAAGCCGATCGTGATATTGTTATTCCATTTAGAAGTTGGGAATTTCATGAGCATCCCAGTTTACCTACTACGGATCGACACACTTGGACTGTTAAAACATCGAATTATGTAGAACGAGCCAGGTATATTATATTTGGTTTACAAACAGGTAGAAGAGACGACATTACTAAACATGCAGGACAATTTGATCATTGTGACTTGAAAAATATTAAAGTTTATTTAAATTCACAATTCTTTCCATACGACAATTTAAATGTGTCATTCACTAAGAAGAAATACAGTATATTGTACGATATGTACGCGAGATTCCAAAGTTCATATTACGGTAAAACAAATACACCTTTATTACCACCTGACAAATATTTCGATGCCTACCCAATAGTTGTAATCGATTGTTCTAAACAAAATGAATCAGTAAAGTCTTCAAGTGTGGATATAAAAATAGAAATGGAATTCAACGATGCTATACCGGCTAATACAACTGCATACTGTTTAATTCTACATGATAAAATCGTAACATACACACCTTTAACTGGAATTGTTAAAAATGTATTGTAAGAACCGGTTTTGTTTCATTCCGCGAGTATAAAAGCAGAGCGTACAGACCGCTCCTCATCAGTTTGTTGCCTACTGTTGTATGGGTAGCATCGTATTCAATATGGCTTCTCCTAGTGGTACACCTGAAAATGTGGTAGATATTGAGAAGGAGATATCTGAGTTTTTAGATCCTCAAGGTCACCAGGAAGGAGGTGAACAAAACGTTTGCGGACAACTTCACGCCAGTAATAATGTTGAAGAAAAAGGTAAAAGAAGAAAGACTATACAAAAGAGAAAAAGGGATATTGAAGATAATATTTCTCCAAACATATTGAGTGAGGTATTTTTGCGAATATTTTACCCAATCTCTTCCAGTTTGGATAAAAGTGTTTTAATCGGTGTTATGAAATCTACAGATTATTCCCCTACTGTAATTTTAACTCATGGACCCAAAATGATTTTGTTTACGGACAGTGCTTGGGAATCGTTTATGAAACATTTGCATCTACTAGAATGCTATTTAAGTAGTAACATGTTTGGAAGAAAGACAAGAGTAGGACTTTTGGATTCAAATGTGGAAATTGATATCATTAAACAACGTGGTGATCATCAGCTACGGTTTAGAGACACAACAAGACATGATAACAAAATTCAACTTAATCGAGAGGAGTTTTTCATTTTAACTTGTGCTACTGAACCTATAACAAGATACTTGAGACAACTGGTGTTTTCAAGTTCGATTATTAAAGATTATCTGGAAGACACATTGGACAAACAACCGGACGCACCTATATTATACGGACCTGTGGATACTTCTATATTTAATAGAGTTCCTCATGAAGTACAAATGTGGAGACAATTGGAAAAGTACGCTCAACTACATAAGAAATCAGTAAAACAGGAAGAAGAGGAAGATGGAGGAGAAGAATCAAGTGTTAGTGATGAAAATGAAAATAAGGAAAATATAAAGATGGAAACTTAAATGACAATGGTTAGTTTTTAAAACAATAACCAACATTTTGTGGGGTTAGGCCTATTGGGGACGGTGCCCACGTTAAATATACACCAACGCGCCAACAACTGTACGGCCTGGTATAAAAGTAGTACCTACCGTGGTGTGGAAATCAGTTGACCTCCTGACTTCGTAATGAGCAGACGTGTGACCTTCAAAATGGACAAGGGAGAAGAACAACAAGTAAAGTCCAAGCCTGGTATTATTGAGTTTCAAGCGTTTCGTGGTAATGATGATAGATTCATTATAAAAGAACTTGTGTTTTTGGACATGAATACAAGTGTTCCTTATTCGTTTTTATTTAAACCACCATGTTCTTATTCGTCTTTAACTAGTAAAGCCGCTACTACCAACAGATGGATTTCAAAACACTTCCATCATATCGATTGGTATGATGGTTTTACAAGTTACACGGACTTGTATCACATTATGCATCACTTTTCAGACAAGTTTACCAATATTTACACAAAGGGGCTGGAAAAGAAAAGATGGATCGAAGGATTTACTCATGTTCCGGTTAATGATGTGGAATTGGATAAGAATTATCAATACATGCTGGAAACCATATGTATTTGTACAAAAAGCCCAGAACATGATAAAGATAGACATTGCGCTTTAAAAAATGCCTATAAACTCGCCTCTTACCTTCAAAGTGGGGAATTGGGGAGTGGTGGGGGTAACGGAGAGTATATAAGTGGGGAGCAGACAGGGACCTGGCATGAGTATTACTCGAGATTCCGAGACGACAACATCTCCGAGCAAGAAGACGATCTGTAACCTGACCATGGCATCTCACCAGTTCCTTCAGACTTTGGTCGAGCAGTTCAATGCTCACTCCAAGTCAACAATATTACCTGTAAAGAAGTGCTCGGAACTAAAAGACGAGAAGCACTACATAATCCATGCTATGAAGAAGATGGAGACTACAGTTGGGGAGGCCATCTGCTGCAGTCTCAGCGAGGCACCGTTTACCCCGGGGGATGAACCAAAGTTCCAGGTGTACCTGCCCAAGAGATTCGTCCATCTTCTACAAAACGAGGATCTTCGCTCTATTCAACCCGGGTGTCTATACCTGGTGTCCCACGGCTGCACGGGTAGCAATTCTACAGAGTTGACCATCCACATCGCTGACAAGCAGCAGTGTTAGATTTAAGTTTTAATGTTGTACATATGTTGTTGTTGTAATGTTTTATAAATAAACGAATCATAAAAGACAAAAAAAAATAAAAAAAAAAAAACAAAAAATGCAACATATCAATATGTGACAGACTTCACGTATTGATATGTTGCATTTTTTTTTAAACTTCGCGGGTGACCTTGACCTTTGACCTTTGCATTTCACAACTACCCCCACTACCGTAATTACCCCCACTACCGCACTAGGGTTCAAACCTGCTTGGATGCAAAGAACGGTCAGTCTGTTGCCAACTAGCAAACGATGAGCACCTTGTACGAGCTTTGCTTACAACGAGTTATAACTGACGCATCTTTATTCCAGACGGCTTTACGAGATAATATCCCTATAACAATAAAGCAGGATATCGAGGAGTACAAGAAAGATAATAGAGGGTATTCGGGATACTCCTGGTATAGGTTCCAAGACGGGGAAAAGTTTTGTAGGCCTTGTGGCAATGCTGCCGTCAGAGACCTTCGACGGTTCGTACAGGAAGGTGGTAGAAAACAGTTTGGATTTCTAGCACCAATGTTTAGATTTGAAAACTACAAGGACACCTGTGCTATTTGTTACATCCCTTTGTATCAATGGAAAAAGTTTAGAAGTGTTTAATTGCATCTTCCATACCCCCACCACCATCACCCCCACCACTTTTCCATGTACCTCCAAACGCTGTGCCTCGGCTTCATTTCTACTCCAGCGGCCAACCTAGCAACATCAGGATGTCCCTCAACGTTAGTTGCGCAAGTTACGAGGAGGTGAGCATCAAGACTCAGCAGGAGCTAAACGACTTATACAAGGAGTTGCAGCTGATGGTGGCACGAGGCTACCGTATAAATGTGCAAGTTTACGCTTGCAATATACGGAACACCCGGCAGTCAAAGGAAGAGCCTGGACACTCCTCGACGGCTTCCTCACCAGCGTCCATGAAGACCGAGCCAGACAACTTGGACTACTTCAGCTGACTAGCAGTTGTATTTCTTGTCCTAACCATTGTAGAATATGTATATTTTTTTCATTATATTAAAGAAGTAAAAGAGCAGAAACACCTATCTTGTTACTGACATATAAGCTCAGTAACAAGATAGGTTTTTTTAAAACACAATTTGGATGACCTTGAAACTTCCCCCTCCACTGCTTTGTTACCCCCACCACTTGACTATTGGTGTACATGGCACATCGCAATTGGAAACCTCATTCCATCTTCTACAGCCACATCGACAACATCAACAATGGCAAACCTACCAACAGATGAAAGATGTCCTCACGCATGTTGTGACTTCGTCCACGAGTTAGAGAAGAGGATGCAGGAGAGAGCGATAAGAAGAAAGCAGATCCACTCAGAAAATATCATGATAGTCAACGGCTATCTTTTATTGTTCGGCCTTATTATGGTTGTACTTTTCATACTGTATGGCATAGTCACATGTGTCGGCAAGGTTGCAGAAGAAAACGCTCGCCACCATCAATTGGAAAGTTTTAATGTTACTTTGTAGGTTTTCCTTTTTTTTAAAACTCCGTTTGGATGACCTTGAAACTTCCCCCACTACTCCACCACGCCCCCCACCATGTTCCTGCATGAGCCTCACATCAAGCATCATTCCTTGTTCAGCAGGCAACCATGGATGACAACAACACCATCACCCAGGCAGACTCCACTACCGATGTTGGAACAAGTACGGGTTGGACACTGTCGATCGACAGTGTGCACTATCTAGAGACAATTTTCCAAAGGATGAAGGAGATACTCCGGGACAACCCTGGAATCATAATTCAAATGAATTTGGACTATGATTGGTCGAGAGTTACACTGCAGCAGGATGGAGACAACACTCAACAGTCACCAGAGTATACCCCAATGTCACCTATTTACCCCTATGAAGGATCTGATGTGGAGGTCAACGACGAGGCTGGTGGGGAGTGACCTTCTTTCTTTTTTTAAAACCCAATTTGGATGACCTTGACCTTTCCCCTCTACTCCTTCATTTTTTTAAAACTCAATTTCAATGACCTTGAAATTTCCCTTTCTACTTTTCAATACTGTTACTACAGTCTGCGGCTCACCTCATTCCTTCCTTAGCTACCATGGCGAACGAGGCTACTTCTCAAGTTGAAGTTGACTCCACTACGGACGAAGCATTTCCCTTGTGGTGGACCGTTCATTTGCAAGATGTGACAGAACTAGAAATGTTACGCCAAAAATTGCAATATGTTTTTAACGAGAACCGTGACGTTGAATGTAGGATGGAATTGGATTTTGATGCGACCAGGATCAACTCAGAACCTTTAACTTCCAGCCAGCCTCATCCACACTTTACACATCTGTACACTCCTATAGCGCCGAAAGAAATAACCATTGCCGAAGCTGACTCATCCACACGTTTTATTCACCCAACATTTTGTGTGTTGATTATAGAAAATGTGTACAAAGTGGAGGTGGTATGTAATAGGTTGAAGGAGTTGATGGTGGAAGATCCTGGCCTTCGCTTTAAAATAGAAATACACTTTATCTATGGAGCACCAGCAAGGGACTCAGACGACTCTGGTTCTTCATTTGAAACTACTACAGACGACGAGGACGACTAGCCATCTTTTTTAAAACTACATTTGAATGACCTTGACCTTTCCCCTTTACTCACCTTAGTTTATATAAGCTGCGCTCTCACTGACTACAGCATCATTTCGTCGTGCGCCTTCGCCGCAGCAACATGGAGAGTCAACTTAACTACTGTTGCAAACAGAAGTGTTTTTCATGGCCCAATGACATTGATGTGGTGGATGGACTGGCTTGTAGAAAGTGTGAAGCTTTTGGACAATGCATGTGTCGGTGCAAATCTTGGGAGAAGCCAAAGCCTGAGTTGAAGACATTCCATGTGTACCAGATGAGAGGGCATAAGTACACTTGTTGCCCTGAACGTTGCATTGAATTTAATCTAAGACAGCTAACTGGCTGCAAAATGTGCAACAATCATTTTGCAGGTTTTTGCAAACATTATTTAGGGGCGTGTCAGTACAGATCAACTTGGCATACCGAAGCACTCACTATCAATGAAATCGCTATAGACTCACAAGAGTAGTCTTTCTACTCTTTAACTTTTTAAAACTCCGTTTGGATGACCTTGACCTTTCCCCCTCCACTTACCTTAGTTTATATAAGCTCCATTCCCACTGACCACGGCATCACTTCATCTTGCTCCCTCGCCGAAGCAACATCAAGTATGGAAACTAAGCGTGTCTCATGTTGCGAGCATAAGTGTTTGGAGGAGCCAGGCGTCATCCATTGTGCAAAGAAGCTTTGGGAGGAAGAGACAGGGTCAACCTATTGCTGCAAGGACAAGTGTTTCCTACTACCAAGATGGCAAGTGGACGGGTTGGCCTGCCAGCAATGTGAATGCTTCGGATGTTGCAGGTGTAGATGCAAGAACCAGCAGCTGCCTCCACCGGTACTACAGACTTTCAAAATTTACAAGTCCCAGTACTTTTACACTTGTTGTCCGCAGCGGTGTATTAAATTTCATTTTTCTAATCTTACCAATTGTCGGAAGTGCTACGGACAACCTGTTGGGTGGTGCACCTGTTTTCTGGACTCCTGCCGCTACAGATCGGATTGGTTTACAGATCCGTTAGAAATTGATGAAGTCGCCCAGGAAGCACAAGAGTAGTCTTTCTACTCTTTAGCTTTTTTAAAACTCCATTTGGGTGACCTTGAGATTTCCCCCTCCACTTCCCCATATACCTAGAGTACACGGAGCCTGACAGTCAGTCACTCGGTGGCTGTCGTGGGGTGCGCATCGGTGTCGGCGCTCTGTAGTTGTTAAGTGTTCAAGGTCACAGTAATATGAAATTGCGGATGTTGTGCTTGTTCAATGGCCTCTGAGGACTAGTAGATGACGGTTTAAGCAAGGTCATGTCGCAAACTCGAGTTTGACTTGGCACTTTTGCTGTTTCTCATCGCAAATTCGCTCCAAGTCGTCAAGGTCACGTGGACTCTGACTGAAACTCGGAGCGTAGTGCGAGAAACGGCAAAAGTGCCAAAAAATTTTGAGTTTCGGCGTGACCTTGACCTTAACAGTGTCAGTGACGTCATTTTGATGATGTAATGGATGATGACGTCATCAGCATGTCATTTCTGTGACGTCATGGGTGTGACGTCACGGAAATGACGTCATCGATGACGTCATCAATTACGTCATCGATGACGTCATTTTGATGACGTCATGGGTATGACGTCATCGATTGCGTCATCGTCGATGACGTCATCGATTACGTCATCGATGACGTCATCGGGGTCGTTGACCTTGGCGATGACGTCATCACATTCCTCAGAGGTCATTGAACTGAGCCAGCAACCGCAAAAACACACTACTGATAATTTTAAAACATAATAAGATACATTCTCTCAATTTATTATATTTAATATTTGAAATTTATTACAAACAAATTAAATACGAAATCGAGTACAATTAATTTTGTGACGAACCATAACAACATAATATTAAAAATTTTATATTTAATTTTTTTTAAATAGTGTTCATTCCACTTGCAGCCTTCTTTTACTATGAATGGTGTGATTCAATTACCAGGAATTATATAGAGCATATTATTTAAAGTGCGTGTTCAAAATGTATTCCTTGGGGTAGTAAATTCAATTTGTCAGTATATTGCAATAAAAAAATATAGAACTCAACCTATTCAAACTATGTAAATGAAATCATCTTTGCTATTAACAATTACTAATTAGTCAGATAAAAATCAGTTTCATATCCCACTTTATATAAGTAAATGAATGATGATTATTTTAATTTAAATATAAATTGATGATTGTTAATATAGGTAAATATTTTGTTATGGAAAAAAAGAATTTGGTGCATGATAACAGTGTAAAATATTATCTACAAATCCCCTTCCTATTTATTTTATTAATTACATGAAATTATTTTATTAACAGTTGCACATACACAAAAAAGTACATTTCGTAAGAAATATTATGGAAATCTATGTCATAGTACAAGACCTCAGGAGGAATAATGCACTCTGGAATCGGATGTTGAAGTAACACGAAAACGTAGAACAAAAAATTCAACCTATGGTCTGTGTTAAAATAATAAATGATTCCAAAAATTATCTCAAACGAAAGGAAATAAAATTACAGTTCCCTGCCTGCACAGACTACTTGTCCTGATTTGGTAATAGTTTGTGCTGAAACTGTTACTGCTTACTAATTTGATGGTTGCAACACGGCTTGAAACAAATAGGAATACAAATTTATACGAGTTTCGGGTTTATAGGCCTATAACAAAAGTTGATTTGCAAAAAAATACTCCCTTCAAAACTAAGAAAAAAGGAATAATACTTCCTTGATCACAAAACTCGTTTATTAGATAATACATATTTAACTCTAATTTCAGGTTTAATAATTTATATTATTTAAAAAAAATTATAGTAAAAAAATAAAATTATAAAAAATGTGGTTTGTTATTTTAAAGGATACCCCAAATAGTATGTAAGCTTGAATTTATGTAAATTATTAAAATGTAGTTAGTAGTTGATCATTTTAATCCTTATGATTTGCTTTTAGTACTTAATGTATCCATTTTTAAACATTTTTTTATACAAAAATCACATTTATTAAAAAGCTGAATGGCAACCATGACAAAGTTTCATTACAATACAATTTGACAATGACAAAATTTGATCGGAATTATCTTTTCCTACCACTGCATGGAAATAATTTCATTGCCACACCTGTAATCCCTATGCAAAACAGTTCATTTCCGGTTTCCGTTTCTTTCCCGGTCTAGAGCGGCAATGTTCTTTACCGCATGCTAGATCAAACTGCAATTTTAAGTCAGCTGTTATTACAAACCATGCCACAGCTGTTGTTCATTGTTGTCGTTTAGTAATTGCTTCTTTTTTAGTTTGAGGTTATGTTTGATAGTTAACATTATGTTCCAACTGAAACAAATCAAAAATAATCTAAATGCTATTTTGTATACAGTAAAACATGCAATCTGTAGCAATTATGTTGGTAAGAAAAATCTTGTGTGTATTACGAGCGCAAATAGTCATTGCCGCTCTCTAAACGATGCTAGAGTGATGGCAATGACGTACTTTACGCTCTTATTACACAAATAGCTATTTTCAACTGGTTTGTTTTTCCAATTTTTTCTTTCTTGTATTCAAGTTTCATTTATAAAAACGCATTATGATAATCATATATACCAATTTTGTAAGAGTTTACATTTAAACAATTTTCTTTTAAGTTAGTATCTCCCTTTTTAATTTAGTGAAGTATATACAGTATACTGACATAAAAATTACAAAGTTTAACCCATTTAACTAGTTTAAATTAATTTTCAATCCTTTTGAGCATAAAACTAATTTTTATCATATGATAAAATATTTACAAATGAATTAATTTCTTTAATTTTGATAAAAATATTAAAACCATAGTAAGATTTGTTTAACTTACGTGGGCCACATTTTGTGATTAAAGGAGGTCTCTTCTTTTTTATACTTAAATGAGCATCGGAGACTAGTTTTAAGGAGTATTTTATTACTGATTTATTTATTCTTTTACCACTAATTATTCAAAAAAGACTAAAATGCCAAAAATGTAAAAAGGCAAAAAAATTCTGTATATGGACTAGTTTTTGTTTTTATTTATTTTCATATTATTATATATGTTTTAAATAAAGGTCTTCATTGTGTTTGCTTGAGTAAAAGTAGAAAAATATTTTGCAACAGACTATAGTAAACACCAATTGTGAGGAACAAAATCTAACACTCCTATTGGCTTTTTACTTTAATTCAATGAAATCCTATTTTAAACAATGCAATCTTCGTTTCCTCATGAATCGCATAACATAAATATAGTTGGCCTTGTAAGATGTTTTTTGTTTTGTTTTGTCTATGCCAGTGGCATTTTTTACGTTTTGACGGGGAACGGTCCAAAACCCCTAATACAATAAAAACGGTGATTTATAAATGCGATATTTCCTATAATATATTTTTTACTTTTAGGATGCAAATTGTGAGGGACTGATTTCCCTCACTGAACAAATTTAAATTTACCACCAATATATTGACACATTGTGTGCCGCATGAGAGGGTTGGGGATTGAACTTTGACCGGTCGGCGTGGACCGATGCAATTCATAGAAAGACTTTCCAGTTAGTTGTAGTTGTGCCCGTGACCGTGAAGGACCCACTGCCGACGGCCTGGTTGGGTAAGCCTGTATCGATCTTTGCTTAAGTTGCCTGTAGGCTAATTACCCCAAATAGCGTTTGGATTACCGAATAATTTCATCTTTTAGTAAACATTGTGGTTCCATTTTCGATTTTTAAAGTATAATTCACAAATTAAATATCACGTGTATTAGCAGTAGTGCCCTGTTGCGGCAGGACTCCGTCGCTGACCGGTGCACGAAGTGTGAAAGTAAAATTCATCAATAAGTATAATTAAATTAATTAAGTGTAAAACGCGCTCGCGCCAGTACCCCGGTGCTGAGCAGCGGATCATGACGGTCAATTATAAAATAAAGTGTCAAGTTTGAGGCCACGTGGTTTAGGTGTTGTGTGAGACCCGGCCATATCACGTGATCGTGAGTAATTTCCGATTATTTGAGGTACTAATAACCTTGTAATGAGACACTATCTGCCCTAAAACAAGTTAATAATTCCTAGGGTCAAATTTCAGATAGTCGAGAGTGGGACACCTGCCCCCCCCCCCCCCCCCATTGCACGTGTCACAATAGATTGGATTACATTAATAATAATAAAATATCAAAGTCACAAGTGTTTCGATAAGTGAGATTAGCGGTTGTTGCCGCCAGAATCCCGTGGTTAATTAAATTTCCCATCGCCAATGTCACAATTGTCACAAGACACCGCGGCTGTCGCCTGTCGGTGTCCACAAGAATATTTATTTAGTATTTTGTTTCAGATTTCAAATTTAAAAATCACCTAAAGACATTTTGATTTAAGTATTAATTTTCATTGTTTGAATCTTGAATCGTTAGCGGCTGTCGCCGAAAGAACGAGGAGCTTTAATTTCATTTCTGTCGTAAAATTGGGAACATAAATCAAGCATTAATGTTAGTAGTAAATGAGTCCGTTATTCACAAACCTGTCCTGCTTTTTGGTAGATTATTGTAATTCACCAGTTCCTATAAAATTACTGTAGGCGAACCCTGAATTAAGAATTTTGTTTCGGAGCGGAAAATAAACATTAATAAAAAATCCACTCTTTTACAAAATGTCTGCCAAAATTTTATGTTTCGTGTAAAATATATTTTTAAAATTAACACAGTTAAATACTAATAACTTATTAGATTTCGAAGGCCACATAAATAGCTTAATTATTCATAGAATAGCTTATTAATCTATACTCAATCAATACGCTAAGGGTTTTTTTTGTCTTGAGAACTCTTCCTACAATTAATTTTCAACCGATTTTCTAGTTTTTGGTGTCGTTGGATAGGGCTTGGTCTATAGTTGTTTCCGCCAAAAACTGATGAGAATCTGACTTAAAATAAAAGCGTTATCCAAAATTGAAATCTCCAAATTTCCCATTTAAATAACATTGGGATTAAATAAAGCATTTTTAACATCTGTTAATAATCAGCTGTAAATACGTGTAGTTTTGGTGATTGCAGATGTTCACAAAATTGGATTGGTCGAAGTCAATGATTTAGAAATAAAAGTAACATTCGTATTGTTTTAAAATAAATTGCTCGATTTCGAGCAACACGTATACTAGTAATTATAAATTTATTAACTTAAATTAATTATCACCTATACTTTCATAGGGATAGTTTCTACCATCATCCCATAACATTTAATTTATTTTTTATATGCAGATTAGTAGTTATTTTTTTTAATTGAGGTTGTTAATTAATCCTGATTATATACCCCCAGTACCGCTTGTCATAGATACGTATCGGTGGATTTGTTTCATAGTCACTTAACAAAATTTAATTTGAAACAGGATGTGGTTTTATCCAATAGGATAGCAAGAACGAATACTTGAATTCAGGAAGTTTTTTTCATGAATTCCTTTAGGGGAACTCCAGTGGAAGTAGCCAGTGACATTGCATTGCCCTACACCACATGATACATAGTTAAAGAGCGTTGCATTTGGAGGAATTTTCCACTTACCGTACCACAAAGGATCAAGTGTATTAGAAGTTATTGCAAATTTTGTTTTGGCGAGTGTGGTCTTATGCAATGTTGGATCATGTGCCAGTTTTTAATCGGTTGTCCTTTTAAGATTGGGTTTGTGGTATTATTTATTTCATGTTTTGTTTCATTTAATTTAATAGACTTTTATATGTTATGTACATATTAACCTATGCTTATATTTTAAATTGTTTAATTCCCTATCGGCCGTCTCCTTAAATAGGTAAAAAGTCTATTGTGCGCCATTTTTCTTGAATATAAAACAAGTGATAATTACTTGCTCATTACCAAAACATTTAGTGGTTAGCATTCATCATTTTTCATGTTATAATAATGTCCATGTGAAATATAAGAGAATCATAAGTATGGCACACTAATGGTTAAAATTTATTATAAAGATTCATTTATAATAAATTTTAACCAACAATGAAAATATTCATATTTACTATAGTTTAGACATAAAACTATATTAAATAGGATAACTAAGCTATAAATAGGATATAAAAATAAATATTTATACATCCACTAAGTACCACGTAAAAAAATAAGTTTTTAATTAATAATTATACAATATATTATTAGTAAGTAAACTGTGTACGTATGTTATTTATATAGTCTACATACGTGCATAATTAATCCATTACTGTGCAATTTATTAATCTGGTGTATATTTTAAGTTTTGTTTTGGTAAATTTTAATGTATTTGCTCAAAGTAATTGCAACCGTATTATAAATTGAGTATACTTTACAAAGCGTAGTATTGTTCATTCTGCCGGCGCGGCGTCAACAATGCGATGAGCAGATGCTGTCGGGCGAGATAAGCCACGAACTTCAAATTCGTGTTTCGTTTACCTTTCTGAGAGACTGGAGGTTATAGATTGCAAGCATCCAACAGATTGGTAAAAAGCCTGTTAAACAAACCAGCAAACATGATTGTAAATAAAGGGTATTAACAAACACCCTGGAAATACTTTTTGTATTCGTTTTTAGGGGAAAAAAACATGACACAAACAAGGGTGTAAATTGCTTCGTTAAGTCACCTAAAGCTACCATTTTTTTAACAGAGTAATTTTGTTTTCGTAATGGATGGTTATATCATAGATTAAGCATACTCCCTTGAGGAGTATGCTTAATCTATAGTTATATTAATTTCATATTTAGTATGAGCTTTTGCCATACTACCACCCATTGTCAGGAGAAAATAATTTTAACCTGTTTTTATTTTCAAAAATGTCAGCGATTTAAACATTTTAAACTGATCTAAAATATCTGAAAACCTTCAAATTTTGATAAAACTTTACAAGAGGCAAAAAGGTGGACCAACACAATAATCTATCTCATGATACCAAGTTTGTAAGGGTCGAAAAACTAATAAAGAGGTTGTTGTGATTATTGTGAATAAAACATTTAATTTACATACATTTTAAACAAATTTAGGTTTTTTTCATAAAAAATCACAATATCTGCGATATGTATTGTCTGATCCTTACAAACTTAGTATCATTAATTAGATAATTGTTTTCTCAACTTTTTCCGTTGTGAATGTTTGATTATATTTTCGGTTTTCATATATTCAGGTTTAAAAATTTAAAATGGCCACCCTTTTTAAAATGCATATCAGAAAAAAATGTCTATTCCTGATAGTAGTATGATAAAGGCTCATATCAAATATGAACTAAATATAACCATTCAGAAATAAAAATTATTAAGTGCAATCAACTAAGTAGTGGCTAATGGCTTAACGAAGACTTTTAACTCATTTTTGTAATGTTTTTTTATTGTCTCGACCCAAGGAATAAATAAACAAAATATTTACAGAATGTAGTAAACACCTTGTATATGAGATCTTTGTAGTTTTCAGCGGTAGTTATGATAATATTATACATTTTAATTGTAATGCCTATTTTTCTTAATTCATAAAAATCAAATATCTCGTTTGACTATAGCGTTGGAATCCAAATAATCACATTGTATAGAGAAGTATTATTTAACACACACACACACACACACACACACACACACACTCACACACACACACACACACACACACACACACACACACACACACACACACACACACACACACACACACACACACACACACACACACACACACACACACACACACACACACACACACACACACACACACACACACACACACACACACACACACATATCCTTTGAAATATTAATAAACTGTATTTATATTTTGAAGAAAATTCTATGCTTATGTTTCAGAGTGAGGAATGGATTTATAATTTACTGGCTACATGTTCATAACTCAAGGAATAAATTATGGCAGGAATTTCCGAAACCACGACTTAAATTGGATTAACTATTGCCTTTCTCAATCCTGAATTTTATAACTTACTAGCCAAAATTTTACTCATCCATATTTATCACTTTGAATACGTGCCAATATTATGCCGTAAGGCACCTGGTTTTTCACAACGTATTAATTCTTTAAGCTTAAAATTTTAAACCCCTTATATAAAACAAAATATTTATTTATTATTAATTATACTGTTTACAATAAGAAAGGCAAAAAATACTTCACTTCATTTTGTTTGATGTGTTTTCAGATCAATTATAGACTTTATAAAAGGTTAAATTAACTGTGTAGTGCACCGTTTGATACAACTTGTCCTCACTTTGAATGACGAATTTCGGCAGGTTAAACTGCCATCTTCATATCTCAAGAACTTAAAAATTTTGCCTATTGTAGGTTGTCGTAAGTTTAAATAGGCCCACTCCGCTCCGCTATGTCTGAGATCTCGTTTAAATGTTTAAGTGTTTGTGATTTAATGTACAATTCTTTTAAACTTTCGACACACCTTCTATAGACAAGATTTTTAAGTTCTTGTGATCTGAAGATAGCAGTTTAATTTGCCAAAACATGTCATTCAAAGTGAGGACAAGTTGGATCATACGGTGGAATACACAGGTAATTTAACCTATTATAAACAACTTTTAATATTGTTTATATGATATACATCTGAATAAATTTTTTTGTGTAGAATAAAAAAAAAGTTTTTGCTGTACCCAAAAACTTTGACCAAAACCAAGGTACTTGGACCACCTCCGGGTTGATTGGACCACCTCCCTTCCCACTCGGAACGGGATGACGGTGTCGATCCTCTTCTTCGTGAGGATCACGATCTCAGTTTTACTGAGAGCAAGCAAGGCCCCGTGATCGGACATCCGGGTGTTGACCACACACATGTCTTTGTTCAACTTTAGTTGGACCAGCTCAACGTTGCGTGCAGCAATGAGAGCTGTACCCAACGGCGTACCCAAACAAAGTGGTTTCCTCTGGCATCTTGGTGGTTTCCTCAGTAGGCTGACATGTGTTTGTGGAGCACACAACCAGGTAGACCTAGTATAATTCACAATAATGTTAGAAAAACAAACCTGATGTCGTTCTCAATATACAGGTTGTCACTAAAAAGTGTACCTGGCTATACAGGACCTGATTCTACATGCAAAAATAAGTCAAAAATGATGAATAACAATTTTTGGATTTCGGCTTAGTTTAGCCGTAATCCGCCATTTTGTTTTTTATACATCATAATTTTTATTTCCGTGGCTGTTCGTTGTATTAAGTTCATATTTGGCATGAACCTTTATGACAGCAATGTCCTTTTTTGTGACACCTTGTATAACAGTTATTTACATTAGATACACTTTTAATACACTATTTAACTGTAATTTAATATAAAAATTTAATAAAAACTATAATTTATTGAAGGTATTATAATTCAGGTCCTTGAAGTAACATTTACTCTTATCTAATTTTGTTCATCAGCTGAAACGTATCCATAATACAGTATAGTTCTGTATAGTTCTTCGATATTTTTTGTGGTTTTAAATACTACAAATAATAACCAATGCAATTAATCTTTCATTCTCTAAATATCTAAAGAGCAAATAATGTAGAGGGCTTAATCTTGAAATCCCGAATGAGCGTACGTATCTCTTCCTATTAGTATAATGCCGTAAAAATTCAACTGCATTGTGACCAGTAATAGCAGTCACAAATAAAAAAACAACCTTCATGTTAGACCTTGGAAGATTGCTTAAAGTTACACACAAGTTTCTTCTCAACTCTAGGTAAAATCAAAGAAAACAAATCTTGATTGAAAACAATAGATTTAATTGGAATAGTTTGATTTTAAACTAAAACAGAAAATTTCTCTGACTTTGAATTAAGTTCTACAAGCAGATTCAATTAGGATATTTCAATGTATTTCAATCTAAAACAGAAAATGTCTGTGACTTTAAATTGCTTGGTATGGCCAAAACCAGAATATTAGATTACAAAATTTGATACTAGGCTAATTTTTGCTTGGAGATCCCCTTATCAAAAATATGAGATTCACATGGTGGAGTTACACTCTAGGCTTAAGCTACGATTTGAAAATTTCTTTAAACAAATCTCAAAATCAGGAAAGTTCTTAGCTGCACAGTGTTCCATAGTCCGAGCCAGTTTTATCCCCCACATCAGGTTTTGTGGATGATTGCGGAGGTCCGAGGTCACTCCGGGAAAACCTCTCCGGATACATGAGTTAGGCCAGTCCTGGTATCAATCGTACACCCTTAACATGAGGGTGCAGATACGCTTAGAAACTTGGCTTTTCAAAATTAGAATTACAATATTTACTTTAATCCAACTACACAATAAAGTTCAACTTAAAATCCAATGAAAGACAAAGATGATGTTCATTAAACCGAAGCCAAGTTGAGAAGAAGGAAAGTTTTCTCTGAGAGACCATAAGACTTTCCGCCGCGAAAGCATATTTTCAAAATAAAAAATGGAAACTGCAAAGCTTGAATTAAACACTTGGTCCGTTGTTCGTACCGGTAAATAAAGACAAATACAAAACGAGGAAATATCACAGTGAAATCAAAAGTACCCGTAAAATATTTTAAGACAAGAAAATTAAGGAACTATATTCTGTCAAAGCCAACCCGGCCCACCGGAACGCGGGAAGCCGATCACAGACCACTGGCAAAAATGCCAGCCAGTACAAAAATAAGCACTATAAAATGGGACAGACGTGAACTGTCACAGCATGAGAAATGTCCCATGTGAGATCCAGAATTTAAAGGCTCTGTATAATTTACTTTGGAGATATGTAACACTATGAAAACCTCTCAAAATATTAAAGAACTTGGGAAGAGTATAACAAATGTATGTGGAATAACAAGGCCATGTCAAAAAACATTACCGGAAATTTACCATATAGAACATACCATTGTGAACACCAATATTAAAAATACCAACTGTGGCAGCAGACCTGCGAACTCAGAAAATTTCCAAAATGAAATTGACTATTATTTTCGGTGTCTTGATAAATAAATATTGATATGTGGTAATTAATTAATTGAATTTGTCACATGAAAACGAAAAAATTAACATGGTCCTAGCCTTAGGTCTTACCATGAGACATACGATAATAGCTTCATGTTAAAAATATCATTAAAATTCTCGAAATCGATGTGATAAGTGTGATTAACTATAAAAGGTATCCTAAATATTTTTTATGTTGCAAATTTTCAAATCAGATATTTTTTGTTGGGTAAAAAAAAAAACTCCCTGTATTTGTAAATGGATTTATTTCTTAAATAGTTTTGGTCAAAAAATATTGTTTACACTGTGTTTTGTAATTAGGTAATAAAAATATGTTTAATGTAATATTTTATGGAAGGGAACACTGCATCAAAAAGTTTTAAACATCGAAGGTCGCAGTGCGCTTTAAAGAATGCCTACCGCTTGAATAGTTTCCTTCAAAAAAGTGGTGGGGGTAGTGTCGACTATAAAAGTGAAAGCGCTACCATGACACAGCATGAGTATTACTCGAACCTCCGAAGAGACAACATCTCCAACGGACATTCTTATTTACAAGAAAATTAACAATAACATCAAGATGGCATCGCAGAACTTACTTTAAAATTTGGTCGATCAGTTCAACGCTCATTCTAAATCATCAATTCTACCTACGAAGAAATGTTCTGAACTAAAAGAAGAAAAACATTACATCATTCATACAATCAAGAAAATGGAAACTTCAGTAGGTGATGCTATTAATTGCACATTGAGCGAGGCACCGTATACAGTTGGTGACGAACCGAAGTTTCAAATCTTCCTACCTACACGTTTTGTACAACTTCTTCAAAATGAAGATCTTCGTGTAGTTCAACCCGGCGCACTCTATTTGGTTTCGCACGGACCAAGTGGAAATAACTCTACTGAACTTACAATTCATGTAACACCTACTATTGATTAGTTTGTACATAACATTGTAAATATTTGTTTGTAATTGTTTCTCAATAAATATGATATAAAACAAAAAAATAAAAAGCAACATATTGTAATGTCTTTCTACATTACAATATGTTGCTTTTTTAAAAATTCCACGGAATGACCTTGACCCAATTTTGTGTGATGATAAAAGCAGAAATATACTTGTAAAGTTCATCAGTCTACGACTACCTTTCGTACCGTACACATCTCGCTCACTCTATTGCTTAATATAAAAAACTAAATATGTCTCTCGAAGTCAAGTGTGCATCTTACGATACCAACACCATTACAACTTTTGAACAACTCGAAGATTTAACCAACGAAATGCGAGTTTTACTTACCGGTGGTTATCACTTAACTGTTGATGTTAGTGCTACTAATACAAGGATGTTCACTAAAACAAAATATTGTGATGATGAAATATTTATTTCTACACAACCTACAACTTCTTCATCGCCTACTGGTCAACATAACATCAAGTTCCAAAAATATTACCAATGTTGAATAACTTTTGACAAACAAAACTACAACTAAAGAATCACGTGTTGAATGTGAGTTAATAAAAAGGATGTAAAACTTGAATAAATAATCATTTGCTTCTCAGCTCTCACCACGACAAGACCTATTTAAGAAAATGTTGTACAGAATGATGATTCAACTTGATGGAAAAATCTATGGAAAAGATTACAACACTGTTCAACAAATGACTAAAGATATAGATGTATTAGCTAAAGAAGGATACCAAGCTAAATTAATTTTGAAATTTCCTGAAGTACATCCGATATCAATAGAAGAACTAGTTGCTATGGCTAAAGCTGAGAAAGATAAAAAGTCTGAAGAAAACAAAGAGAAACAAACTTCTTAAGTATCAACATTCCTTACATTAGTAAGGTATAATTTTTTAAAACTCCATTTGGATGACCTTGAAATTACCCCCACCACTTTTCACAGAACATAAAACTCGCTATTCAACACTATACACTCTTATTCTTTCACTGGACTCCGCAGCATCAACATGGAAGAGCAAAAATACAAGTACAAACCTCGTTACTGTTGTGAACAACAGTGTACAGATTTAGGACCAATGATGGTGGATGGGTTAGCTTGTACTAAATGTGAATTCTTCGGATCTTGTTATTGCAAATGCAAAACAAAACAACTACCACCACCGGAATTGCGAACTTTCAAATTTTACAAATCAAGATATTTTCATACATGTTGTCCTCAAAGATGTTTCAAATTTCACCCTCTAGATCTTGCTCATTGTCAACGCACCAATTCTCATCAAGATGATTTTTGTACACATATGATAAAAAGATGTAAATACAGATCAGATTGGTATTCCGATCCTGTAGAACCATCAAATGTGTAATTTCAGTTTTACACTCTTTTTTAAAACTTCATTTGGATGACCTTGAGATTTCCCCCACCACTAGTTCTAATTTTTATATAATATTAAATCATTCCACTTCCAACACTCTAACTAACAACATGGAAAACAAATTTATCAAGTTTGAACATATAATAACTGACAGGGAGGAGATGGAAGAATTGTTTCAAAACTTACTTTCTATCATTGACGAATATCCTATAAGATGGTTCAGAATTGTAGTTCAATATTTAAATCCTGGTGAATTGTTTTCTTCATCAAGTGAAGAAGATGAAACAACTACTTCGGTTCAAATAATTGAATTAAAAGACGAAGAAGAAGAACTAAACATTTTATTCAATCATAAGCTCAAGGTTCCCCATATAAAAGCCCCCTCCCTAGACAGCCCCCCTCCCTAGACGCCTGCTCAAGGTCACCATTATATAAGCCCCCTCCCTATGCGCCGATCCTTATTCCATCACCGACTCTCCAACAATGAACAACTCTCCATTGGCCCGAATGAATTCTAGTTTTGAAATAAACTCTAAAGAAGAGTTACAAGACATTTTTAATATTTTACAAGAACTTGTAGATAATTTTACAACCATCAAAATGAATTTGGAAATAACATACGATTGTCCTATTTGTGATAAGGTTGAAAGTTTAGACGAAGACAGTTTACTAAATCTAACTCCTGCACCATCTGACACTACTGATGGTAATAATGAAGAGCAACGTCTTTCCCCCACCACTTCTTTGTAATTCATCCTTCCCCCCACCACTTCTTTATTTAACTAACATTTCTCACTTTTACTTCTCATTCCATCTTCGACTTCTGAACTATCAACATCAATTGTTTTAAAATTTCAAACACTAACACAATCATGATGGATATGATGGATGAAGTTCCCTTCGTAAATAGAATGGAAGAGGATAAATTGAAATTACAAATTAAACGATTGGAAATGGAACAGGAAAACCAACTCGAAATGTTACATTTGTTCAAGCTTTTCAAATACATCATCTGGGGACTCTGCATTTACCTTCTCATCGTCGTCAGTGTTTGCATTTACAACTCTGTAATTCATCACAAAAGTTCAACTTGTTTAAACTCTGCTGTTGCACATTAATTGTATGTTCACTAATAAAATTCAAAAGTTACTTCAACCTATCCTACTATCACCAAATAGTTCAACTTAGAACTATTTCTGGTGGTAGTTGGGTAGGCTTTTTTAAAACTTACTCTGGATGACCTTGACATACTTTCCAGATCCCCATTTATAAATTTGAATTTCAGTTTTAAACTAACTTTTAATTTTGTTCAACTATTAATAGTTTTGTTAACACCGTCAAATTTCAGTTTTCAACTAACTTTTAATTTATGTGCACTTTTAGTTCAACCCTAGTTACTTTATTCGCAAATTCAGTTCAACCAACCACCAACACTATCGCCATCTCCACCCCAATATTTCAACATCTCTGCCCCCAACACTTGCCCGAACATCTGCCCGTAGGGGCAGCTGCCCGGACATCTGTTCGGTTTTAAAAATATAAAAGAAAGGTAAAGGAGTGGGGGTGGCGCATGCTCACCAATGCAAAACTAAGCTTTGAGGTTAGAATTATCCATGGCGGCCGCCATGTCTGCTTCAGTTTCAACACATAGAGTCGGCGACCGGTTATTGGTCTAAAGGAGTGGGAGAAGGGGTGGTAGGGGAAGGTTGCCGTTTTATAAGCCCTCTCCCTAGGCGGCGCTTCTCATTCGATCGCCAACTTTCAAACTATAAACACCTCTCCCATGGCACGAATCAATTATCCCGCTATCACCAACTACTTCAACTTAAAACTATTTCTGGTGATAGTTCGATGGAATTTTTAAAAACTTACTCTGGATGACCTTGACATATTTTCCACATCCCAGTTATAAGTTTGAATTTCAATTTTCAACTAACTCTTAGTTTTTATTCAACTGTTAGAGTTTCTTTAACACCGACGAATTTCAATTTTGAACTAACTTTTAATTTATGCGCAAATTTACTTCACCCTAACGCCAACACTATCGCCATCTCCACCCCAACCTATATGGCATAACATATAACTACAGCATCTCATATATACCCTCTAACCCCCACCGGAAGCTATGTGACATGGCAGCTGGCGCCAGCTGCCAAGTCACGTGGCTCGGTGGGCACGTGGCCGGTTTTAAAAGTGGCCAAAACACACTACTCACAAAGAAGATCTACTGAAAGTCGGACATGTAAATTGGATTGTTATTCTTTGCTTGTTTTTATTCAACATTCTATAGTTTGATAGTCACGAGCATTTTTCTTTCTGCTATCGATAAAGTTTTTATCTTGAACTATAGTTACAAAACTTGGTATTAGTGACGTGTTGTTGTAGGGTTTATAAAGAGTAATAGTTATTTAATATCCAGGAGAAACATTCATACTTTGTTGGTGTCAAAAACATTATGTAAAAATAATATTTTTCGTACCTCTTAAAAAGGGCATACTTGAATAGTAAAAATAAAAACAGAAGGAGCTGACTGTTATCAGTGTTACGAAATCTTGACGGCGTTTAATTGATTTGTTTGAAAAAGATTTGTTTTTACAAAATATACTTCATTCTTTGACTAGGATCAACACAATGCGATGTCCCTTCCAAGCATCCATCCAAGTCAAATCATTTGCTTCCTAATGAAAAAAATAAGAGTTAATGCATAACGCTTGTTAAGAATGATTCATAAAATTGAATTTGACCTTTTGTGATAAGTATTTGTTTACTTCTCCTTAATCAATGTCGTTCCTTATAAACGATAATTGTTTACAAGGTAATTAAACGAAAATTAACAATTGGAATTTTTTTAATACTAAGAGCTTTTAAGAAAATAATAATATTATAAAGGATGTCCACAATAAATCAAAAATACCAGGGGGACCCGTGCAGCCTACCTGGTGATCAAACAATGCTCTATATACAGTATTTTACTAACTTACATAGTAACAATTAAATTACACCTGGTTGATGTTTTATCAATTAATCTTTATCGCTATTCTCTAACTTCTCGATTTGACAATGTTGAAATTTAGCGGTTGTTGTTTAGGTCCAAATCAGCTAGGATTATGGATGGTTCTTTTGCCACTTTTGTCATAGGGCCTCTGTTAAAAAGTCTTATATATGTTTAATAAATCCATATATGTTGGGTCTAGATACTTTATAATAAATAAAACGTAAATGAGAACCAAAGAAAAATCAACATTTCATTACGACTACCTGGTCCTGTGCAAAGTTATGCGGCACTCATTGCGGTTGTTTTTCTTGTACTAGCGATGAGGTAGACCTAGTCGTTGAGATGGCAAATGAGCCCCATTACCATTTGTAACAAACTAAATCTTTCTAAACTAAACTGACATCGCAAAGTAGAATTTAAATAAATAAATCACAAAAATGAAAGCAATCTACATTTTTGTGGTCGATTTTGGTTTAGATGAGGCAATGAAATTTCATATAAAATTTCTCAATATACAAAACATTTGCTTAATAATCCTGCTATATGTAAAAAACTTGTAAACCGTTGTCTCTTTTAAATACTTGTATTAAAAATTATTTCTACATTGAATTTGTTATAGTATCATTGTAAACAGGTCATTAAATTTACACCAACAACTAACTATCCCTTTCCTAGTTCAAGTGTGTTTGAAAACCAATGTTCAAAACAATTTTGTTCTCTTTTAGTGAAAATATAAAACATTGCAATAGACACTCCTCGTACAGATAACGGGGAATATCTTGGCCCATCGCAAATACTGGATTAAAATTCGTAACCATATTTATAAAACTCGTAACAGTCTACAACTCCAATTGTTTGAGCTGTAAACACCCTTACATTAAGCCCTACATACCAAATATCCCGTGTTATCTGTATTATAGCATGGGATTGTGTTGATATTTCAATACTAGTAGTTCTATTGCTTCTATTCGGAGTTTAACATTTGTTTTAATGACAAAACTGGTTTATTTTGCAAATTAACAATAATTGTCCCTTATGTTAATGATATGGACATAAAATGAACTTTAATTTCTTTTAAGTTTTCCGTACCCTTCAGAATTAAGATATAAAAATCTAAAACCTTATTGCAAAACTATAAACTGAGAATTTTCTATTGAAAAGAAAACGTTAAAACTATTCCAAAAATAAGGGAAGAGTTTTAACTCCTTCGAGTATTATTTATAGAGATTTTCACATGATAGTTAAGACTCCGGTTTATACGTATGGCGCGCCATCATAATGCATGGGTTTTTGAGAATCCTGTCATTTCCTGCTAGATTCAACGTAGAATGATAAATAAGGTGGCATATTTAAGAAGAAGCACGGTACAAGTTTTCTTCGGTTATACTTTTTTTAATTATTTCAACAAAACTAATTGAAAATCAGTTGAAACTCAAGAAAAACAGATGATTTTATACAGTTATAACTAAAATAAGAAATTTTGTTTAAAAATTCTATAACGACATAAATAGATCCGTATTTCTACTTTTAGGAAAAGTTAAGAATAAATCTCGATCTTAATTAGATATATTTTGAAATAGGATTCTCGTAAACCTCTGCAGCTATAAATCTCGCTAAGCGCTACGGCCGCGAGGCGGCATTCGGTAACGTCGTGGGGCCCAGGTAGACCGGAGCCTTAATGTTCTACTGTTGTTGTCCAAGGTATAATTATAAGGTATAGTGATAATTATATTGTATCAACCACCCCGGTGCTGGGATGGGATATAATAGCCCTCGCAGTTATAATAGCACTGCTAATCGTTTAGAAGCAACTGGCGCATACTGGAGGGTCCTAAGAGTGTCCCAATTGAGTTACAGGGGCTAATGTGGACCCGCACTGCACATGGTCTCCTCTGGTATGTTGTCAGAAGCTAAACTCTTCGGTCCTTGTTCAGTGTGAGCGTTATGGAAGCAGAGGTCTGGCGGCTGGGCTCTGCACTGCAATTGGCTACTCCCACCTAGACCATCGAGGCGCTTTGAGCCTAGAAGTGCTTGTTAAACGGATGTTCACCAAATGTTTTAATTATCACTAGAGATCGCCTCCTGGTTGATATTCAACCAACATTTTTTCAGTTCATCTGGACAGACACTGTGATCTGGACTGTCTGGACCAAATTAAACAATATGTTATAACTGAAGCATCTGTTCTTTCTGATTTGCTAGCACTTGTTATTACAACAGCTGTCAAATGATTCAGTGAAATACCTTCGTCCATAAGGTTAACATTGAAACTTTGAAAGCCTGTAGGGCTTAGCCCCGTGGGCCGATGTGAATTAAAACGCGATTCTGCTCATCTACAGCACAATACCTTTCTAACGGTATGCGCAGATTTCTCCTACGATGCACACAAGCCGAGAAAAAAGTAGGAAACGAAACATGCTTGCCTATTAATATATAGATACCTAGAATATACTATAAATATACTACAATTCATTAGAACAATTTTAATTAATTCGTCTCTCAATAGCTTCTATAATTCAGCATTGCCAAAAATTATATCCCTGAATAAGCGATAATGTTTACTTGATTAGATACATAATTCCCATTGATGCAGCAACAGTAGTTTTGAATTTGTTATATTGTCACTGGTATGCGAAGAAAATTATATAACCTACAGTAAACACTGTAGGGACAAAAATACTCTTTATTTTTTATTTACTTTTTAAAACCATATGTTTTACTTGTACATGTTTAATAAATAAGCTAAACATGTGTTATTATAATATAATTTGTATTCATAGATTATTTAACACTAATAATTATTAAAGGGTTAATGTACATTTACATTATGTACTGCATATTAAAGGCAGTGAAAT
Organism: Neoaliturus tenellus; assembly: GCA_030545055.2. Classification (NCBI taxonomy): domain Eukaryota; kingdom Metazoa; phylum Arthropoda; class Insecta; order Hemiptera; family Cicadellidae; genus Neoaliturus; species Neoaliturus tenellus. The sequence continues at coordinate 50,612,841 of CM061533.1, read as the reverse complement.
ACGTTTTCTAAAAGGTGTATTAAATAAATAAACAAATTTTCTCAGCGCTTTTATCAGCAAACTTTTATACAAACGTTTGCATCACGTGCCTACCTAGTTACACTTGACCTCTGGGTATTATTTATTCTAGTTACTCTATTTTCATATTTGACCAATTAATGTTCTTTTTCACATTTTCAAATCAACTACAGTTACATCTCAATAATATGAGATTAATTTTTTTACATTTTACTTGTTCGTTAAAATATATTACTCGGGTTTCTTATATTTTAAATTTTAATACTAAGCGTCATACTAAATTACACGGCATCAAGTATTCAAATATTTTAAAAATACATTTGTTTATTTGCTTGAGTGTTTAGTTATACGTATATTATGTGAGTGTATCTAAAGTTCATTCTAAAAAAAGTAAAAAGTTCATATCTAAAGTCTTAAAACATTTACAATTTTACAATTTTAATTACATACTACTAAAAGGAATGTTAAATAAATAAGAACATTTGCTCAACACTTTTATTAACAAACTTTATTTTAAAGTCACAAACCAAATAATTTTTTATACAAATAAAAAAGCATAAAAGTAAAATTATAAGTTATGTTGTTGGTGATAAAGTGGCCAATTACTGTTAAGGAATTAATATTATGGTAAACACACTTTTGTAAAACTTTTCCTCCTAAATCTTTTTATACACTTTGAGATTATTGAAATTTATATTTCACAAGGGATTGGTATGGTAACAAAACATATTTTTAATACGATATAGTATTAACAATGTGGTGGAGTAACAATTATTGTGAATATTATAAGGGTACGATTGAATGAAGTAGGTAAATTTACTCATACTCCTGTTCGTAAGTAGGTTCATAAGTAGGTCCGTAATGAGGTCTGTTGGTAGGTCTGTAAGTAGGTTTGTTGGTAGGTCTGTAAGTAGGTTTGTAAGTAGGTTGACCACCATTACATGTCTTACATGCTGGTGCTGGTGCTGGGGCCGGGGCCGGGCCCGGAGGGTAGATTATTACAGATTGTATTTGTTGCTGATTATCCTTCTGGTCATCTTCATTCCTACGGGAAGGTCTTCGATGATGATGATGATGGAACAATTTATGCCAAATACACGAAAAACACCTTGGCTGTAATGTTGAAGTTGAGTTGTCTGTGTCTGTGGTTACGTTGCCAATATACGTGTCATTAAAATTAAGCGCGCTGACTTGAAACTGCGACTGTGAATTGTGTTCTGCATATCCATCGTCATCATGAGATTTTGAAGAGGTTTCAACAATCCCACTCGTTATATTTTCCTGGAAGTAAATCTACATGTAAGTCAAATTATATATTTGTAAATCATTTATAAAATTTAATTATTTACCAGTTTTTTTATCGTTTTTAATATATTATATATTAAATAGTTTTTTAATTACTTACCGCCATTTGTTGTTGGATCATACAAACTTGATGTGAATATTAAATAATTCAATTAGTCAACATTTCTGTCATTGTAAGATGTTAATAAAATTTGCCTTTTTTAGAAATTTGAGTTTCAAGTCTCAAAATAGTCACCTCCAAAAAATACACATCGAAAAATATTTAGTTAATGGAAATTTATATTAGTATGATAGAGGTCTATGTTAAATATGAACATAATACAATTATCTGTTACGGAAAATAAAAATTATAAAGTGTAAAAAATCAAATTGCGGCTAGTGGCTTAACGAATTGTCTTAGGGCACATGTTTACAGATTTTGTTTTTTTCTTCTTTTATTGTGTAGAATAACCTACTGAATTATTGGAACGTTTTTCCGAACACACTTCCTTACGTAATTGAAATAATTTTTACAAGTAATATTAAAATGGTTATCTTTGTAATATCTATCTGTAGTGTTTGGTTATATTAAACTTTGTTGAACATATTGTTTTTGTAAATTTTTTTATTACAAAAAAATACCATAAGAGATTTAAAGTCATTAATGTGAAGGTAAGTCATAAATTCTGATAAACATCGTCGCAAATGATAAACAATGTTGGACAATTAGACAACAAATCGGGACCAATTATAAATTTTACTTTAAGCTAAACAAATCTCACACATTTTGTAGAAAATGGAATCTTACCCATAAATACCATTTAATTTGCAATCTTAGACTATATACTAAAAAAAATTAATAAATTAAGGCAGTTTGGAAATATTTTTAAAACCAGAGGAATTGTCATATATTTTTCATTGATCTCCATACAGTTTTTAATAACAGTTAATTTTATAATAAATTAATAAAATAGGTAAACCATTGTTACTTAAATTAATCTATTTTCTTTTACTCTTGTTTGATGAAACTTCTTCAAACTACTTAAATTTTTAAACTTCTTCTTTACTTTACAAAATAAATATGTAAATTAAAACATACCACTTAATAACTTATGATAAAGGTACATTAAAACAAATTATTTCATTGGCTACAACTTTGCAGTATTTTCTTCTATTTACCTTAGCAAGCAAAACATCAGTCATGAGTTGGGTAATCAAGAAAAATATCTTAATTGGAATTTGTCCTTGCATTGCCTGAAAAATAGCAAACATTAATTTTATAATTAAAGATTTTGTTGCAGGAATTACAAAATAAAATTGTAATGTTTGTTTATAAAATTTAACACGGTAAAATGAAAATCATAGTTGAGTTACTTTTTATTAACTTTGTTGAGGAGTGCATGTATATGCTTTTGAAGTAATAAATCTCATTTCAATTTTTTTTCTAAGTAATCTTAGTAGTGGTTATTTTTAATGACCTTAGCTATTTAATTTTTTACACGTGAATTAAATGTATATAAATTGATTCCTAATGAAGAGGATAATTTTAGATGATTTTAGAATGATAGATGAATTGAAAATATCCACATTACTCACACAGAATATCAAATTTCAAGATTCATACTTATCAGCCATTATCTTATTTAAGTTTTTGCATTAAGTGTTCTTGCCTGCCTCGTATATATACTCTTTTTTAGTCAGATGATCCTCGAACTTTTAGAGTAGATTTTGGCTAGATGTTCCGATGGTTTACAGTTAGCTGATTAGATAGTTTAAAAAATTCATGGCTAAGGTTTTTTCCCTCAGATTTGAGTTAGGACCTCTGGTTCAAAAGTTACAGTGAATATAGAAAACCCCTACATACTGTAAATTTTGCCATTTTTGATAATTTTTTTGAGAGGGTTTAAATTGAAAATTGTCATTTTTTTTATTTGTTTTCTATACAATAACGTTGCAACAAACAATCTTACAAAATTTCAAGTCTCTAGCTTAAATAGTTCCGTCAGAAATTCATATCCCATATAAGTGAGTCAGTCAGTGAGTCAGTTACACAAGGGCTGTATAGTTTATTCGATTTTTTATTTGGCATTGTAATATTTTAACTACTCCGTCAGAACAAATTGTGGGACTTTCACTGGCTCGGTGTGTGTTAGTTTTAGATCTACATAATTAATTTTTAGAAGATAAGATAACCAGATAAAAATTATTGAACTAGCTGACCTGTCCAGTGTTACTGCGAACTCAAAATAAACTATTATGACAAAGAATAGCCAACTTAAGAATACTCTTTTTAGAATTTAAAAATTATTTATTAAAAGGAAGATTATGATGATTCGATTGAAGCTATAAGGAAATTTATTTTTTTCAGCCTAATAATATAAACAAAAATACGTATATCAATGAATGGTTTCATGATAAAATACATAAACCACAATACTTACATAATAAATAAAACTCTGATATTTCGGTTGATTATCTTTAATACCTTTAATACCTTAATTGAAATGGCGACCTAACTCAATAGGTAGTTTAAAGCCATGTATGAATGAGAGACGAGTGTAGGATGATTGTGGCGCGATCTTGTAGTCTTGTTACTGACTAAGGTCGACATTCATCTTAGACAGGACTGTTAATTCATAGCCCAACAGCCAATGGTATCTAGGGACCTACAGTTTAACGTGGGATCCGAACCACAATTGACCTCTTATAGTCGAATTGGTCTAATTATAAGGATGGGCTTTATGGATGATCTAGTATTCACTAGTGCGGACGTTAATCCCCACTAGGGAATATCGCATCCACAAGCCATCGCTTATAACTATCCACAATTCGTGACCTCCAAGTAGCTGGAATACAGGACGTCACCACCGTCCCAGTCAACTCCGGAAATATAAGAAAAAGTTACTGCATCATATAAACATCAAAAGAAAATCTTCAGTCCACGTGTAATGTTTAAAGAAATCTGAAAATGAAATGTAATGAATGAAACTTAATCATTGCTGCCAAAGTCTATTGAGCTTAATGTATGTAACCATCGAACAACAAAAATTTTTTTATATATAAAAGATTGTATATATAAAAGATCTTATAATGGCGATCGATTTCGACCAGTCACACCGGTCATCATCAGGCCCAATCCGAGAATTACAGTATAAGTGTAAATATATCGAGTAGTGTTGGAAGACGTTTTATTATTTCAACCTGGATATCAGTACCAGCACGTACAATGCTAATCAAGAAGTTATTTATTTTATGTTGCGAAAAGCTGTTAGAAAGAAAAGTGTTATATACCTGTTTTATTTGATAAAATTGTAACACTATCAATTTACTCTATTAAAGCTTCCTAGTAATATTCCATTGGTTTTTTTTTAACTGTAAGATATTATTATCTTATTAAAACAAGAATTTAATATATAAATGTTTTTGTAAAGCCTTTCTCATAAATTCAGTTAAATTAATAGTGAATGTAGTAAGCATTGCCTTTTGATATTATTAACCTTCAATAATAAAAAAGTAATGTGTATTTTTTATAAATATTAAAAGAATACTTTGTTAAAAATTACAAACGACATAATATATTTACGTAATACATACCTCTAGATATTATATATTTTTTCACCTAATATTTAACCTTTGTTCATCAACTATAGGATATATCAGTTGTGTTGTTCGTTAGGAGCAACACTTAAAAATAGCGACTTTTCCATTAATATATCATCTTATATATAGATTTATTATGAATGGGACATAAATTACAGAGATATATTAAAGTGATAAACGATAAATTATGTGTTTCTTTCCTGTAGTAGTTTACCGAGGTATAAAGGTAAAGTTTCATTCTTATACTTAATGACATAAATGAATTATCACAGATAAATCTTTGCATCGCGTATTAACATTAAAATACACAATAAAAAAATTGGAAGGATTCATTAATGTACAATGTACAGTACTTATTAGTTTACTGAGTACCATAATAGCTATTAAATTTGCTCTGTGGGTAATTAGAACAAAAATGCCGATGTCGAACACTAAATTATTTCAATGCAAAATGTTAGCGTTTTATATGAAATTCTAAGTTGTACTTCAATATCCACTTGCACATTTTTACATCGAGATTTTTTAATTAATCTTTTCCTTTAGATTTATTTTTTTCAGTTTTAGTTAGAATTAAATAATAAATTTTTGGCGGTGTAAAATCAAGAGCGCAGTCATATCATATAAGAAACAAGAGAAAATAAATTTTCTTTTGTTAAAAAAAGTGATTCAATTTCATATAATATTTTATTTAAAAAAGAGTTATATAACTGGATAAAATAAAAAATATATATTTAAGAAGTGGACCGTATTTATTTGTTGCAGTTGCAAAAACAATAACCAAGCAAAATTACAGATGAGTTTTACTGACAAGTTATGTATTGCACTGGTGTACATGGATCAGGTGACATGGATCAGTTGAAATAATAGCAAGTGTCCTCCATAAATCTGTTTTGGTTAGTTAATCAAATTTCGTGGCTAGTTTTTAATGGAAGCAAATAAAAGGGTCTAATAAATTACTTCAGGAAAAACTATTATCAGCCCATTAAACCTGCATATTCGTTTTGTAAATGAGAACATACATATATGATCGGTAAAGTCAAACATTAACTCACCTTGCTCATCTTCTTACACTGGCATTCAGTGAATTGCTCCACGTCTCTATATTTTGGACAATGATTAAATTGCGCAAATAAAAAGAAGCCAAAACATCAACAAAACGTTTGTTGATCCATACAGTGGACCTCCGTTTTTTATATAGTGAGTAGCTTAAATATTTCAGTAAAAAATAAAAGATTTAATGCGGTAGTTAAACATGATCACAAATAATAGCTATCAAAATAAACATTCTCATGAGTCCTGGTGTGCTTTTAAAAGGACAGTAATATTTAAGTAACAAAGTCCTGAGTAATTAATCACAAGTTTTGTGCTCGTTACCTGGTGACCTTTTAGAAGTACATCTATTCCGTAGTTGTTGAGACCTAAGATCAGGTAAAAAAAACCTAGTTAGACCTGATGTCCAAAAAACATTAGTTATGAATAAATGCGCCCTAAGACGAATAAAAATAACATACAGATGAACTCTACTAAATGAAAATAAACTTTATGATTATTGCCGATTTATTCTTATTATTGTGTTCTCACTAAAGAGGATACAATTGGAGCTATTTTTGTTTTTAATACATTATTAATTGATATTAATAAGATACAACCAAAGATCAATTTCATGTCTACAATGCATAAGCTAATTAATATATGTCAATTATTTATTAACTAAGTTTATTGGTCGTATTTTAAATGGATGCGTTAATTGTGTTTAAAATGCTAATCGAGCCGAGCTTGCGGCCACGCTGGCTTTAATTAATTAACCATTCAAATGAGTTTGAGCGCCTCTCTAATTTTAAGCCTAATATGTTTACTTTAGTTAACTTTTCCAGTACTTTTCAATATGTAATTTAGATACAGTATTTCAAATGAGCTTTATTATAAATACCTCCGTCGCAGCAGAACTGCGTACGCAGCGAATTTCCAATTGAATTTCAGATTATTTACTTTCCCTATAAAAACACCATGAGATCGAGCATGTAGGTTTGCTGCCATTGGGTGTTGTTAGTCTTAGTTAATCAATTTTTGGTAAATGTAAACACAAAATTGTATCAAGCTCTGGCTTGATACAATGGGAATTTACATAATGATTGTAATGGGAATACAATGGGGGCTTGATACAATGGGGTTTATGGGAATTTTTTTTTTCCCATAAAACCCATGGGGGTGAGTATGTAGGTTTGCCGCCATATGGGTTTTGTAAGCAAGTATAAGTTAAACCTTATCTAGATAATGTACATAACAAATTTGATTAAGTTATGATAATAAATAAGCAAGATATAGAATTTTCTTGATTTCCCATAAGAATAACATGGAAAACACATTTTTGGATTTTCCCCGAAACCAGTTATGCTAAGATAAAAATTCTAAATACCAAATTGTTTGTTTTTTAAGCTCTTTTAAATGGTTGCAGTTAAAATTTATGAATTATAAAAATTAACGTCCAAAAATGCCAAAAACCCATTTTTGACCCCTTTGAAACCCCACAAAACCCCGTTCCCAAAACTCAACAATGCTGGTTCGCGAACTCATGAAAATAGACCTGGTCTTACACTTTCATACAAAATTTCATCAAAATCGGAGGTCCCCTTCAAAAGTTATCAGTACCACGGGCTCATAGATCTATCTATCTATATATCTATATGTATATATATATTTACATATATTTGAAAATGAACGAACGGGGTTTTTTTTCTTCTGGGGACCTCAAAATGAAAAAAATAACATGGTCCCGGGCTTAGGTCTTGCCATGGCTACTACCGTAATAGCGTATTCCCTATAAGGAAATTCGCTAAAATACTTAAAACACGTCAAATCAAATTCTTTACATTTTGGACTTTGATACCTAAAGGGAACATTTACCTAGAACCTAAGAAAAATATATAATTTTTTTATGGTAAAACAAAATATAAGATGTTGGATACTAGACTCAAGTAAGCAATGGATCCTATAAAAAATTTTAAATAAAAAAATTATTTAAAATGTTTAGTTAAGAAATCGTTTTGGAACTTGAGTAGGCTACATAATGTCATCAGTGAACATTACATAATTAATTAAACCACACATATCTAAGTTAGTTTTAAAGCTATAAAATTACTAGCTTATCAACAGAGGAACATTTCACTATTATAAAAATGCTGACAATTGATCACGTGCTCGTTGTGATCAATTTAAACTTTTAGTATACAGCCAATATAATTATATTGTAAATGAAACCCCCTGGTAGTCTAACGGATTTAATGATTTGATTTAATCTTAATATATTAAGTAATTATATTAAAAAGACTGTTGGTAAAGTTCTTTTTCAATTTTTTTAGTTATTTTTTTCTTATCTAAAACAGGGTATATTTGTTATAAAGTGATCCAACTAATATCATAAGCATTGTTTTTTGATCAACCGTTATTTATACATAATGTAAACGCAATTAATCTTAACTTGAAAAACTTAATGGATGTAAATATGTTGTTTCATTTTGAAATAATTTAAAAAATTTTAGGTTAAAATTAATAATACATACACAGACGTATACATACATTTTACTATAAACAAAAATGGAAAACTCACATACTTTGAAAATGCACAATAAAAATTTAATTTTGCCAATGAACTGTCTGATCGTGGAAACAAATTAGATTGAAACACAACAAAATACGATGTACTAGCCTTCCACCGAAGGCCCATACAAAGGTCGTTTTGCTGAAAATTAAAGATGACTCCAAGTGGAATTTTAAGTACTTACATTTTTTTAACATACAAAATTTGTAACTCATAGAGACGAGGAATTGAAACAAACTACCCCTAGTTTTCTTTTTGAATAACCTGTCCCTTAATATTTTAAATGGTAAAAGGGGACCCGGCTGGTCCTATGCTACACATGTTAAATTCTAGATTTTGGTGCAAACTTTTCTCAGAAAGTACTTTAGCTACAGTAATGAAACTTTTACCTCATGTTCTGTACATGTCACCCCACACTTTAACACAAGGATTTATTTTTGAATTTTTTTCAACAAATTTATGATTTTTTTTATAATGTATATTATTTTTCACGTGTTTTTTTCACCCAAAATTTTAATAATATCATTTAAAAAAATTCTAGAGATAAATCCCTGTGTTAAAGTGTGGGGTATTATGTAAAGAACATGTGGTAAAAATTTCATGAAGATATATTTAGTAGTTTTTGAGAAAAGTGTGCACCAAATTTAAAAAACTAGTTTTTCGGAAAATTGCGAAAAACACAAGCCTGCTAGTAAAATTTGTTTATTCATTCGTACCTTTTAATCTAAAACATCCCTGCTCCATAACTGGGGTTGTCTGGGTCTTCTTCATTGTCTTCCAATTTCCTCTTAGTTTGTCTCTTCCTCTGTCTGGCTTCCTTTTGGATGTCTTCAGCAACCCGAAGCGAATCGTAGAGTCTGCACCTATCGATGTTTTTCATTGCAGCAACAGTATGTTTCCCCACACTCACCCCCAACATGCTTAAAACTTTGCATTTAACAATTTGTCCACAGTTAAATGTTGCCACAGCATCATAAACCCCCATATGAAGAGTCTTCAACCCGACGAACCCTGTTTTCGGTAGCCTAGACCAAATTACGTTATTGACGCTTTCATTTGGATTTTGCGTCTGTCCATGAAGGCACTTTTCCAGTAATTTAGAGTCTGATAAACTTTGGAAAACTGGTTTGATGAATTCCATAATAGGTATAGGTATACTGTTCTTATGGGAGTATGGTTCTTTTGTTTCAAGTGACTTGTTGAACTTGCACCAGCTATCCTCACCTTTTGGGCAGAGTTCGTGCTGTGGATTTTCATCGGTCGATGATTTGTGAAAGTACAATGCCCAGATAGCTTGCTTCATTTCTCTCACACTGTTAGTGTTTTTTCTTATGGCTTGTCCATAATAAGTCTGCAGCTGATCAATTACAGCAGATGTTGTAAAAATTGCGAAAAACACAAGCCTGCTAGTAAAATTTGTTTATTCATTCGTACCTTTTAATCTAAAACATCCCTGCTCCATAACTGGGGTTGTCTGGGTCTTCTTCATTGTCTTCCAATTTCCTCTTAGTTTGTCTCTTCCTCTGTCTGGCTTCCTTTTGGATGTCTTCAGCAACCCGAAGCGAATCGTAGAGTCTGCACCTATCGATGTTTTTCATTGCAGCAACAGTATGTTTCCCCACACTCACCCCCAACATGCTTAAAACTTTGCATTTAACAATTTGTCCACAGTTAAATGTTGCCACAGCATCATAAACCCCCATATGAAGAGTCTTCAACCCGACGAACCCTGTTTTCGGTAGCCTAGACCAAATTACGTTATTGACGCTTTCATTTGGATTTTGCGTCTGTCCATGAAGGCACTTTTCCAGTAATTTAGAGTCTGATAAACTTTGGAAAACTGGTTTGATGAATTCCATAATAGGTATAGGTATACTGTTCTTATGGGAGTATGGTTCTTTTGTTTCAAGTGACTTGTTGAACTTGCACCAGCTATCCTCACCTTTTGAGCAGAGTTCGTGCTGTGGATTTTCATCGGTCGATGATTTGTGAAAGTACAATGCCCAGATAGCTTGCTTCATTTCTCTCACACTGTTAGTGTTTTTTCTTATGGCTTGTCCATAATAAGTCTGCAGCTGATCAATTACAGCAGATGTTAATCGGTTTTTTCCTCCCAACTTTAGGCCATCCGAGAGAACCAATCCCTTGTTGTCAGACTTTAACTTGCGTAGCCTGGTGCCCATCCGCTTTTGTATATGGCCTATACACTCTAATTTCTTTATTTCACAGTCCTTACCATAAGGAGACATTTCCTCAATAGCTGCAAAACCCTTTGAGTCACCATCCCCAAGGTAACGGGTATAGCGCACATTGTATGTCGGCAGAGATCGACTGAAGATTTCTTTGGCCCCCTGCACCTCCATGCCAGTACTTGCACCTGTATAGTTCATTATGCATGAAGAAAGATGTTCACCAGAACTCCTTTTAGGGCATGTACAATATTTTGAAAGTATCGAAACATCTACAACTAGGCCAGTATCAAAACTTGTCGCAGTAACTACGCCATTGAGGGAGGTAAAGCCGCGTTTCTACCACGTTCCATCTAACGCTACGGGGATATCACGTACACCTTCATTTACTTCTACTGCTTGTTCTACAGCATCTCTCATGCTGTGAAAGCAAACATCCTCAATACAGCTTCCAATTGTACTAACATAGGCAAGAAATTTTGTAGGTGGAGGCGGTAAGTTCAGGATTCCACACAAGGTCTTAGCCGATGTTGGACCTTTGCCGATTGACCGTAAGCCGTAAACTAGCCTAGCATTAATTTCAAATTGATTTGTAGCTGGGACATTTACCTTGGCTGAGGACATGAAACTATGGGTTGCCATACAGCTAGTACATGACAGTTCTAATTTACTGGCTAGGCCTACGTTAGAGGGGTTTGTTAGGCTAACGCTAGCGGAACCACATGAAGTACAACTTACAAACTGAGACAGAGCATTTGACAACAACTCCAAACTTACAATAATATTTACATTCTCTTCTTTACTATATGCATCATACTTTAAATCTAAGTTCCCAAGTTTATTTTTAGAAGCACTATCCACACTTTCAAATCTAGCTTTCCTATCAGGAGTAGGCCTAGGACTACAGGTGGAGTTTGAAACTTGGTCGGCACTATCAGCTCTAGGTAAAGCCTTGCCTACATTTCTTCGTTTTTTAAATACTTTTGCAGGTTTTCTGGGTCTTCTAGCCATTACAAATATAATAAAAAAATAATAAAAACTGCAATAGATAATAATAAACCACTAAAATCACTTTGCAAGGTTAGAACACTTTCACAAGAATGAAAACATAACCATAGCAACAAAAATCATTCAGAAGAGCAGACAACAGATCAGATGACAAGTGTGAAGTATAGCCAACATAACGAAATAAATTACATTACAAAATTATAATGAAATAAATTGAATGCATACTATAACTGCAACAAACACGATCTAAGAGTGCTTAGGACAGTGGCGAGGTATGTGAAACACCAATTTCATGCGTGCAAACATATACAAATATATTTTTTTGACAGGGATTCAGTATCCAAAGCATTACGTGTTGTATATCAAATTGTTCAGAACAAAAATCTCAATTAAAAAACATATAATTAAAAAAATTGAATTTTTTTAAGCTAGTATACACATTTTTAGACATCAAGAGTAAACCAATTGTCTTCAAAGAGTTGGCTGAATTGTTTGTTTTGCACCTACAATTTCATATTAAATTTCACAATAAATAATATATATTTCTTTATGTTTGTGTCGTCTGCAAGAAAGTTCAGGGTCTTCAATTATAAATAGAACCGTTTTTTATCAAATAAAACATATATATCAGTAATATATTTCTTATTAAAATTTTTTAACTATTTCATATTGCTATAAGGTTTTATAAGTTTTTTTTATAACATAAAAAATATATTACTGTATAAAGATGTAATTGGTAAGTCCTGTTTACCTACTTTGTTACTTTTGCAAATTTTCCAATATAATTATTTAATCCTGTTATGGGTATACCAGGTGAGTTTATCTATTGTTATAAAAGATTTCAAAGCTTGAATTTTAGAAAATACAATGCAATCAGTTTCCAAAGTAATATAATAACTGTCTTCTGCTTGCAATTAGAAGTAGTAAAGTAAATATTAAATGTTCAAAAAGTTCAAGTTTTAATGTTTTGATAAACAATAATAGTATATTTGTAAAAAAAGAAAATAATTTCCATAGCTGATATGTAGAATAAAGCTCACGACTCGATGTTAGTGGAGACTATCGTCAACAAAGGGGAAATACACATAAGAACTTAGGCACGATTGGGTCCAAGATAACAAAATTATTATCTTTCACTACAAATCAGTGATGTAACATTTCTTTAACATTTTCTTAAAGGTTTTTAAAACAAGCAGCTTATAAATTTATAGAAAACATTCCTATAAAAATATCAACGATGCTATCATTAAAAACCATTCAACAAATAAGAAATTTATTATAAATGTATTAATTTATATTACTATAAAACAATACTGTTTTATTAAATTGTGACTTGAAAGGGTTTTATGAATTTAATATAAAAAACAACATAGAGAAAATCTTCATAATTTTCAATTAATAATCTGATAATATACTGCATGCACGTTAAGTTTCATGGAATAAATTACATTAGGAAGTTTGTAAGCCACGACTGAATTGTGATTAATTATTGCCTCTCTCATTTTACGATTCTATAACTTACACCGTTAAAGGATGATTCATAATAATTATTTCGGAGCCTTGCCAACTATTTCTCTTGGTATCTAATAAAATACTTTTTGTTAAAATTGTGAAAATTATTTGGTTTTCATTACTATTAAATCTAAGTCAACAATATGCTTAGTTTATACTACCTTTCACGTTGTATATATATATTTTTAATATTTGTTTTATGGGTATCTAACTAGTTTTTACTCTATTCCATAGGTTTTCTTACGAAATGGATTTTAAAGGGACGGATAAATTTTTATTTTTTTTTACTTTGATAAATAATTCATCACATTAAAATCCACAGTAATTTATTAGGTATGGAGGTTTCAAGTGCAATACCTTGGTTGCAAGTGCTTGGAACGTGCTTGGAAGGGGAAAATGATTATTTAGCTCCCAATTTTTTGCATGGTTTTTATTTTAAGTCATGCAGAGGCAAAGAGGCCGGAGGTTTTTCAACTTGTAACCGTCACTTTGTATTTGAAGGTTATCGCACATTACAGCCCTGCTAAATCTTACAACTTACAGTTCGGTTTATAAAGTGTTTGATGAACTTATTAACTCTATTACTCGCTTACAGCTTCCTCAACCCCCCCCCCTTCATAAGACAGTACACATCACAGCTCTGTTGACCTATACGACTTACATATAGGATCCTAAAGACTTTGACTAATATACGCTATTACCCGCTTACAGCTACCTCAAACCCCCTTCATAAGACAGTGCACATCACAGCCCTTCTGACCTATACGACTCACAATTAGGTTCCTAAAGAGTTTCACCAATTTATAAACTTTATTACCCGCTTACAGCAACCTTAATCTTCTTTTAGGAAATGAGCTTACTTTCACTTAAAATTTTTTTAATGTTTTTAATTTATATTTTTACCACCATATGGACTGAATATTTGTACTTAAATCCAGAAAAATACGTTTTATAAAACTAGAATAGTTTTAGAAAGGTTTTTGTTTCAATATGTGTGGATTTTCATAAAACATACAATTACATTTAGAGGAGAGTATAGAAGATTTATCTTAATTTCGTAAGAGTCTTATTATCATAGATTTACTACGTTATTTATGACGGTTTCACTACAGAAATACAACATTTATTTATCTTAGTAGAAGATTTTAAAGGAAGTCTACACAAAAGCTCCACCTAAGTAAATTTTTGGGTTATAAGTATTTTACTAAACCAAATGTTGATCTTAATATCAACTTCATCAAATACTTTAATTCCTCTATTAGATTGAGTACGAAAAAAGAGTAAGAAAGTGGTTAATAACTTAAGTAAATTAGTGACACATCACACGATATCTAGAAAACCATTAGTTATTGATTTGTAGCTTCTTAGAAAAGAACAATAGTTAATTTCATACAAAAACAATAAATATTAAATCGTAATTTATAGCATATTGGGCTTTGCAATTATTGCCAGGTGATTAAAAACTTCAAATATTGAAGGATAATTTTAAAACATAATAAGATACATTCTCTCAATTTATTATATTTCATATTTGAAATTTATTACAAACAAATTAAATACGAAATCGAGTACAATTAATTTTGTGACGAACCATAACAACATAATATTACAAATTTTATATTTAAATTTTTTTAAATAGTGTTCATTCCACTTGCAGCCTTCTTTTACTATGAATGGTGTGATTCAATTACCAGGAATTATATAGAGCATATTATTTAAAGTGCATGTTCAAAATGTATTCCTTGGGGTAGTAAATTCAATTTGTCAGTATATTGCAATAACAAAATAATAGAACTCAACCTATTCAAACCATGTAAACGAAATCATCTTTGCTATTAACAATTACTAATTAGTCAGATAAAAATCGGTTTCATATCCCACTTTATATAAGTAAATGAATGATGATTATTTTAATTTAAATATAAATTGATGATTGTTAATATAGGTAAATATTTTGAGATGAAAAAAAAAGAATTTGGTGCATGATAACAGTGTAAAATATTATCTACAAATCCCCTTCCTATTTATTTTATTAATTACATGAAATTATTTTATTAACAGTTGCACATACACAAGAAAGTACATTTCGTAAGAAATATTATGGAAATCTATGTCATAGTACAAGACCTCAGGAGGAATAATGCACTCTGGAATAGGATGTTGAAGTAACACGGAAACGTAGAACAAAAAATTCAACCTATGGTCTGTGTTGAAATAATAAATGATTCCAAAAATTATCTCAAACGATAGGAAATAAAATTACAGTTCCCTGCCTGCACAGACTTTTTGTCCTGATTTGGTAATAGTTTGTGCTGAAACTGTTACTGCTTACTAATTTGATGGTTGCAACACGGCTTGAAACAAATAGGAATACAAATTTACACGAGTTTCGGGTTTATATAACAAAAGTTGATTTGCAACAAAATACTCCCTTCAAAACTAAGAAAAAAGGAATAATACTTCTTTGATCACAAAACTCGTTTGTTAGATAATACATATTTAACTCTAATTTCAGGTTTAATAATTTATATTATTAAAAAAAAATTATAGTAAAAAAATAAAATTATAAAAAATGTGGTTTGTTATTTTAAAGGATACCCCAAATAGTATGTAAGCTTGAATTTATGTAAATTATTAAAATGTAGTTAGTAGTTGATCATTTTAATCCTTATGATTTGCTTTTAGTACTTAATGTATCCATTTTTAAACATTTTTTATACATAAAATCACATTTATTAAAAAGCTGAATGGCAACCATGACAAAGTTTCATTACAATACAATTTGACAATGACAAAATTTGATCGGAATTATCTTTTTTTACCACTGCATGGAAATAATTTCATTGCCACACCTGTAATCCCTATGCAAAACAGTTCATTTCCGGTTTCCGTTTTTTTCCCGGTCTAGAGCGGCAATGTTCTTTACCGCATGCTAGATCAAACTGCAATTTTAAGTCAGCTGTTATTACAAACCATGCCACAGCTGTTGTTCATTGTTGTCGTTTAGTAATTGCTTCTTTTTTAGTTTGAGGTTATGTTTGATAGTTAACATTATGTTCCAACTGAAACAAATAAAAAATAATCTAAATGCTATTTTGTATACAGTAAAACATGCAATCTGTAGCAATTATGTTGGTAAGAAAAATCTTGTGTGTATTATGAGCGCAAATAGTCATTGCCGCTCTCTAAACGATGCTAGAGTGATGACAATGACTTACTTTACGCTCTTATTACACAAATAGCTATTTTCAACTGGTTTGTTTTTCCAATTTTTTCTTTCTTGTATTCAGGTTTCATTTATAAAAACGCATTATGATAATCATATATACCAATTTTGTAAGAGTTTAAATTTAAACAATTTTCTTTTAAGTTAGTATCCCCCTTTTTAATTTAGTGAAGTATATACAGTATTCTGACATAAAAATTACAAAGTTTAACCCATTTAACTAGTTTAAATTAATTTTCAATCCTTTTGAGCTTAAAACTAATTTTTATCATATGATAAAATATT
Source organism: Neoaliturus tenellus (assembly GCA_030545055.2). Taxonomy (NCBI): domain Eukaryota; kingdom Metazoa; phylum Arthropoda; class Insecta; order Hemiptera; family Cicadellidae; genus Neoaliturus; species Neoaliturus tenellus. The sequence continues at coordinate 50,596,121 of CM061533.1, read as the reverse complement.
TACGAATGAATTAATTTCTTTAATTTTGATAAAAATATTAAAACCATAATAAGATTTGTTTAACTTATGTGGGCCACATTTTGTGATTAAAGGAGGTCTCTTCTTTTTTATACTTAAATGAGCATCGGAGACTAGTTTTAAGGAGTATTTTATTACTGATTTATTTATTCTTTTTCCACTAATTATTCAAAAAAGACTAAAATGCAAAAAATGTAAAAAGGCAAAAAAATTCTGTATATGGACTAGTTTTTGTTATTATTTATTTTCATATTATTATATATGTTTTAAATAAAGGTCTTCATTGTGTTTGCTTGAGTAAAAGTAGAAAAATATTTTGCAACAGACTATAGTAAACGCCAACCGTGAGGAACAAAATCTAACACTCCTATTGGCTTTTTACTTTAATTCAATGAAATCCTATTTTAAACAATGCAATCTTCGTATCCTCATGAATCGCATAACATAAATATAGTTGGCCTTGTAAGATGTTTTTTGTTTTGTTTTGTCTATGCCAGTGGCATTTTTTACGTTTTGACGGGGAACGGTCCAAAACCCCTAATACAATAAAAACGGTGATTTATAAATGCGATATTTCCTATAATATATTTTTTACTTTTAGGATGCAAATTGTGAGGGACTGATTTCCCTCACTGAACAAATTTAAATTTACCACCAATATATTGACACATTGTGTGTCGCATGAGAGGGTTGGGGATTGAACTTTGACCGGTCGGCGTGGACCGATGCAATTCATAGAAAGACTTTCCAGTTAGTTGTAGTTGTGCCCGTGACCGTGAAGGACCCACTGCCGACGGCCTGGTTGGGTAAGCCTGTATCGATCTTTGCTTAAGTTACCTGTAGGCTAATTACCCCAAATAACGTTTACCGAATAATTTCATCTTTTAGTAAACATTGTGGTTCCATTTTCGATTTTTAAAGTATAATTCACAAATTAAAAATCACGTGTATTAGCAGTAGTGCCCTGTTGCGGCAGGACTCCGTCGCTGACCGGTGCACGAAGTGTGAAAGTAAAATTCATCAATAAGTATAATTAAATTAATTAAGTGTAAAACGCGCTCGCGCCAGTACCCCGGTGCTGAGCAGCGGATCATGACGGTCAATTATAAAATAAAGTGTCAATTTTGAGGCCACGTGGTTTAGGTGTTGTGTGAGACCCGGCCATATCACGTGATCGTGAGTAATTTCCGATTATTTGAGGTACTAATAACCTTGTAATGAGACACTATCTGCCCTAAAACAAGTTATTAATTCCTAGGGTAAAATTTCAGATAGTCGAGAGTGGGACACCTGCCCCCCCCCCCCCCATTGCACGTGTCACAATAGATTGGATTACATTAATAATAATAAAATATCAAAGTCACAAGTGTTTCGACCCGTGAGATTAGCGGTTGTTGCCGCCAGAATCCCGTGGTTAATTAAATTTCCCATCGCCAATGTCACAATTGTCACTAGACACCGCGGCTGTCGCCTGTCGGTGTCCACAAGAGTATTTATTTAGTATTTTGTTTCAGATTTCAAATTTAAAAATCACCTAAAGACATTTTGATTTAAGTATTAATTTTCATTGTTTGAATCTTGAATCGTTCGCGGCTGTCGCCGAAAGAACGAGGAGCTTTAATTTCATTTCTGTCGTAAAATTGGGAACATAAATCAAGCATTAATGTTAGTAGTAAATGAGTCCGTTATTCACAAACCTGTCCTGCTTTTTGGTAGATTATTGTAATTCACCAGTTCCTATAAAATTACTGTAGGCGAACCCTGAATTAAGAATTTTGTTTCGGAGCGGAAAATAAACATTAATAAAAAATCCACTCTTTTACAAAATGTCTGCCAAAATTTTATGTTTCGTGTAAAATATATTTTTAAAATTAACACAGTTAAATACTAATAACTTATAAGATTTCGAAGGCCACATAAATAGCTTAATTATTCATAGAATAGCTTATTAATCTATACTCAATCAATACGCTAAGGGTTTTTTTTGTCTTGAGAACTCTTCCTACAATTAGTTTTCAACCGATTTTCAAGTTTTTGGTGTCGTTGGATAGGGCTTGGTCTATAGTTGTTTCCGCCAAAAACTGATGAGAATCTGACTTAAAATAAAAGCGTTATCCAAAATTCAAATCTCCAAATTTCCCATTTAAATAACATTGGGATTAAATAAAGCATTTTTAACATCTGTTAATAATCAGCTGTAAATACGTGTAGTTTTGGTGATTGCAGATGTTCACAAAATTGGATTGGTCGAAGTCAATGATTTAGAAATAAAAGTAACATTCGTATTGTTTTAAAATAAATTGCTCGATTTCGAGCAACACGTATACTAGTAATTATAAATTTATTAACTTAAATTAATTATCACCTATACTTTCATAGGGATAGTTTCTACCATCATCCCATAACATTTAATTTATTTTTTATATGCAGATTAGTAGTTATTTTTTTTAATTGAGGTTGTTAATTAATCCTGATTATATACCCCCAGTACCGCTTGTCATAGATACGTATCGGTGGATTTGTTTCATAGTCACTTAACAAAATTTAATTTGAAACAGGATGTGGTTTTATCCAATAGGATAGCAAGAACGAATACTTGAATTCAGGAAGTTTTTTTCATGAATTCCTTTAGGGGAACTCCAGTGGAAGTAGCCAGTGACATTGCATTGCCCTACACCACATGATACATAGTTAAAGAGCGTTGCATTTGGAGGAATTTGCCACTTACCGTACCACAAAGGATCAAGTGTATTAGAAGTTATTGCAAATTTTGTTTTGGCGAGTGTGGTCTTATGCAATGTTGGATCATGTGCCAGTTTTTAATCGGTTGTCCTTTTAAGATTGGGTTTGTGGTATTATTTATTTCATGTTTTGTTTCATTTAATTTAATAGACTTTTATATGTTATGTACATATTAACCTATGCTTATATTTTAAATTGTTTAATTCCCTATCGGCCGTCTCCTTAAATAGGTAAAACGTCTATTGTGCGCCATTTTTCTTGAATATAAAACAAGTGATAATTACTTGCTCATTACCCATTTAGTGGTTAGCATTCATCATTTTTCATGTTATAATAATGTCCATGTGAAATATAAGAGAATCATAAGTATGGCACACTAATGGTTAAAATTTATTATAAAGATTCATTTATAATAAATTTTAACCAACATTTGGCTTGAAAATATTAATATTTACTATAGTTTAGACATAAAACTATATTAAATAGGATAACTAAGCTATAAATAGGATATAAAAAAAATATTTATACATCCACTAAGTACCACGTAAAAAAATAAGTTTTTAATTAATAATTATACAATATATTATTAGTAAGTAAACTGTGTACGTATGTTATTTATATAGTCTACATACGTGCATAATTAATCCATTACTGTGCAAGTTATTAATCTGGTGTATATTTTAAGTTTTGTTTTGGTAAATTTTAATGTATTTGCTCAAAGTAATTGCAACCGTATTATAAATTGAGTATACTTTACAAAGCGTAGTATTGTTCATTCTGCCGGCGTCAACAATGCGATGAACAGATGCTGTCGGGCGAGATAAGCCACGAACTTCAAATTCGTGTTTCGTTTACCTTTCTGAGAGACTGGAGGTTATAGATTGCAAGCATCCAACAGATTGGTAAAAAGCCTGTTAAAAAAAAAAAAAAAACAGCAAACATGATTGTAAATAAAGGGTATTAACAAACACCCTGGAAATTCTTTTTGTATTCGTTTTTAGGGGAAAAAAACATGACACAAACAAGGGTGTAAATTGCTTCGTTAAGTCACTAAAGCTACCATTTTTTTAACAGAGTAATTTTGTTTTCGTAATGGATGGTATAAATTAATAAAAAATTATATCATATTATTATATGATATAATTTATTAAATTATAAATTATATCATAGATTTAGCATACTCCCTTGAGGAGTATGCTTAATCTATAGTTATATTAATTTCATATTTAGTATGAGCTTTTGCCATACGACCACCCATTGTCAGGAAAAAATAATTTTAACCTGTTTTTATTTTCAAAAAATGTCAGCGATTTAAACATTTTAAACTGAAATATCTGAAAACCTTCAAATTTTTATAAAACTTTACAAGAGGCAAAAAGGTGGACCAACACAATAATTTATCTCATGATACCAAGTTTGTAAGGGTTTAAAAACTAATAAAGAGGTTGTTGTGATTATTGTGAATAAAACATTTAATTTACATACATTTTAAACAAATTTAGGTTTTTTTTCATAAAAAAATCACAATATCTGCGATATGTATTGTCTGATCCTTACAAACTTAGTATCATTAATTAGATAATTTTTTTCTCAACTTTTTCCGTTGTGAATGTTTGATTATATTTTCGGTTTTCATATATTCGGGTTTAAAAATTTAAAATGGCCGCCCTTTTTAAAATGCATATCAGAAAAAAATGTCTATTCCTGAGAGTAGTATGATAAAGGCTCATATCAAATATGAACTAAATATAGCCATTCAGAAATAAAAATTATTAAGTGCAAACAACTAAGTGGTGGCTAATGGCTTAACGAATTCTTTTAACTCATTTTTGTAATGTTTTTTTACTGTCTCGACCCAAGGAATAAATAAACAAAATATTTACAGAATGTAGTAAACACCTTGTATATGAGATCTTTGTAGTTTTCAGCGGTAGTTATGATAATATTATACATTTTAATTGTAATGCCTATTTTTCTTAATTCATAAAAATCAAATATCTCGTTTGACTATAGCGTTGGAATCCAAATAATCACATTGTATAGAGAAGTATTATTTCACACACACACACACACACACACACACACACTCACACACACACACACACACACACACACACACACACACACACACACACACACACACACACACACACACACACACACACACACACACACACACATCCTTTGAAATATTAATAAACTGTATTTATATTTTGAAGAAAATTTTATGCTTATGTTTCAGAGTGAGGAATGGATTTATAATTTACTGGCTACATGTTCATAACTCAAGGAATAAATTATGGCAGGAATTTCCGAAACCAAGACTTAAATTGGATTAACTATTGCCTTTCTCAATCCTGAATTTTATAACTTACTAGCCAAAATTTTACTCATCCATATTTATCACTTTGAATACGTGCCAATATTATGCCGTAAGGCACCTGGTTTTTCACAACGTATTAATTCTTTAAGCTTAAAATTTTAAACCCCTTATATAAATCAAAATTTTTATTTATTATTAATTATACTGTTTATAATAAGAAAGGCAAAACATACTTCACCTCATTTTGTTTGATGTGTTTCCAGATCAATTATAGACTTTATAAAAGGTTAAATTAACTGTGTAGTGCACCGTTTGATACAACTTGTCCTCACTTTGAATGACGAATTTCGGCAGGTTAAACTGCCATCTTCATATCTCAAGAACTTAAAAATTTTGCCTATTGTAGGTTGTCGTAAGTTTAAATAGGCCCACTCCGCTCCGCTATGTCTGAGATCTCGTTTAAATGTTTAAGTGTATGTGATTTAATGTACAATTCTTTTAAACTTTCGACACACCTTCTACAGATAAGATTTTTAAGTTCTTGTGATCTGAAGATGGCAGTTTAATTTGCCAAAACACGTCATTCAAAGTGAGGACAAGTTGGATCATACGGTGGAATACACAGGTAATTTAACCTATTATAAACAACTTTTAATATTGTTTATATGATATACATCTGAATAAATTTTTTTGTGTAGAATTTAAAAAAAAAGTTTTTGCTGTACCCAAAAACTTTGACCAAAACCGAGGTACTTGGCACCACCTCCGGGTTGATTGGACCACCTCCCTTCCCACTCGGAACGGGATGACGGTGTCGATCGGGGCCTACGATAACTAACGGGCCTGCATACATTTTTGGTCACGTGACCAGATGCGGCCGAATTTCAGCTGTCATCTCCATTTGAAAGCATTGCAATAGCCTGACTTGGCATCCGTTTTTACGTGTATTTTTAAATACACGCAAATGAAGTCATAAGTGTTGCATATCCTTCTAATCCTCATTAAAATACAAATTGAATAATACTAATAACGTTCCGCTTTGCAAAACTTAAAACTCACTTTTTGGGTAAAAGAAAAACTTGAATTTCTCACATTGTAGGATGCATTGACTTTTTTGTTAACAGATTACTTCCAATGCTTTTGAAGATATTTCTAGGAATAAGACATGAAATAAACGTCTTAAATCAGTAGTTTGCCGGTTATAATTTTTATTTTCGATAAAACAAATTAAAATGTACCTTTTCTGTTCTAAATTTTTGTTATTTGCAACGAAATATACTCTTATGTAAACAGCTGATGAAAAGTGTAAACAAAACTATAAACTAAATTAAGTTTTGACTTTATCTCGTAATAAAAAATATCAGAAAAACTGTTAACTTTACAGTAATGGTATCATTTTGTTCCTTATTTAATCTAGATTAAAATATATAAGTCTTGTCTAGTAATCTACTATCTAATTCCTAAGAGGTGGGAAATAAGTGAATGATGTCACGTTTTCACAATGTTATCTTATGGAAACTTGTGCAGCAGATCGGCCGCAAATAGTCACGTGACTTTGGTGGTGGGGGGAAATATGCAGGCCCGTTAGTTATCGTAGGCCCCGTGTCGATCCTCTTCTTCGTGAGGATCACGATCTCCGTTTTACTGAGAGCAAGCAAGACCCCGTGATCGGACATCCGGGTGTTGACCACATGCATGACTTTGTTCAACTTTAGTTGGACCAGCTCAACGTTGCGTGCAGCAATGAGAGCTGTACCCAACGGCGTACCCAAACAAAGTGGTTTCCTCTGGCATATCGGTGGTTTCCTCAGTAGGCTGACATGTGTTTGTGGAGCACACAACCAGGTAGACCTAGTATAATTCACAATAATGTTAGAAAAACAAACCTAATGTCGTTCTCAATATACAGGGTGTCACTAAAAAGTGTACCTGGCTATACAGGACCTGATTCTACATGCAAAAATAAGTCAAAAATAAAAAATAACAATTTTTGGATTTCGGCTTAGTTTAGCCGTAATCCGCCATTTTGTTTTTTATACATCATAATTTTTATTTCCGTGGTTGTTCGTTGTATTAAGTTCATATTTGGCATGAACCTTTATGACAGCAATGTCCATTTTCAGGAAAAAAACTATTTTTGTCCGATGTGTATTTTCAAAATGGCGGCCATTTTTAATTTTTAAACTCAAATATCTCAAAACCTGTAAATTTTATCAAAATTTTACAAGAGACAAAAAAGTTGACAAACAAAATTACCTAACTAATGGTACCAAGATTGTAAGGATCGAACAACAAATAACGGAGTGATTGCCATTTGTATGCATAAAATCATTGATTTTCCATTAAAATGCATGCAAATTTAGGTTATTTTAGAAGAAAAATCTCAATAACTCCATTATTTGTCATTCGATCCTTACAATCTTGGTACCATTAGTTAGATAAGTTTATTTGTCAACTTTTTTGTCTCTTGTAAAATTTTGATAAAACTTACCGGTTTTGAGATATTTGAGTTTAAAACTTAAAAATGGCCGCCATTTTGAAAAATACACATTGGACAAAAATAATTTTTTTCCTGAAAATGGACATTGCTGTCATAAAGGTTCATGCCAAATATGAACTTAATACAACGAACAGCCACGGAAATAAAAATTATTATGTATAAAAAACAAAATGGCGGATTACGGCTAAACTAAGCCGAAATCCAAAAATTGTTATTTTTTATTTTTGACTTATTTTTGCATGTAGAATCAGGTCCTGTATAGCCAGGTACACTTTTTTGTGACACCTTGTATAACAGTTATTTACATTAGATACACTTTTAATACACTATTTAACTGTAATTTAATATAAAAATTTAATAAAAACTATAATTTATTGAAGGTATTATAATTCAGGTCCTTGAAGTAACATTTACTCTTATCTAATTTTGTTCATCAGCTGAAACGTATCCATAATATAGTATAGTTCTGTATAGTTCTTCGATATTTTTTGTGGTTTTAAATACCACAAATAATAACCAATGCAATTAATCTTTCATTCTCTAAATATCTAAAGAGCAAATAATGTAGAGGGCTTAATCTTGAAATCCCGAATGAGCGTACGTATCTCTTCCTATTAGTCTAATGCCGTAAAAATTCAACTGCATTGTGACCGGTAATAGCAGTCACAAATAAAAAAACAACCTTCATGTTAGACCTTGGAAGATTGCTTAAAGTTACACACAAGTTTCTTCTCAACTCTAGGTAAAATCAAAGAAAACAAATCTTGATTGAAAACAATAGATTTAATTGGAATAGTTTGATTTTAAACTAAAACAGAAAATTTCTCTGACTTTGAATTAAGTTCTACAAGCAGATTCAATTAGGATATTTCAATGTATTTCAATCTAAAACAGAAAATGTCTGTGACTTTAAATTGCTTGGTATGGCCAAAACCAGAATATTAGATTACAAAATTTGATACTAGGCTAATTTTTGCTTGGAGATCCCCTTATCAAAAATATGAGATTCACATGGTGGAATTACACTCTACTTTTAGGCTTAAGCTACGATTTGAAAATTTCTTTAAACAAATCTCAAAATCAGGAAAGTTCTTAGCTGCACAGTGTTCCATAGTCCGAGCCAGTTTTATCCCCCACATCAGGTTTTGTGGATGATTGTGGAGGTCCGAGGTCACTCCGGGAAAACCTCTCCGGATACATGAGTTAGGCCAGTCCTGGTATCAATCGTACACCCTTAACATGAGAGTGCAGATACGCTTAGAAACTTGGCTTTTCAAAATTATAATTACAATATTTACTTTAATCCAACTTCACAATAAAGTTCAACTTAAAATCCAATGAAAGACAAAGATGATGTTCATTAAACCGAAGCCAAGTTGAGAAGAAGGAAAGTTTTCTCTGAGAGACCATAAGACTTTCCACCGCGGAAGGATATTTTCAAAATCAAAAATGGAAACTGCAAAGCTTGAATTAAACACTTGGTCCGTTGTTCGTACCGGTAAATAAAGACAAATATAAAACGAGGAAATATCACAGTGAGATCAAAAGTACCCGTAAAATATTTTAAGACAAGAAAATTAAGGAACTATATTCTGTCAAAGCCAACCCGGCCCACTGGAACGCGGGAAGCCGATAACAGACCACTGGCAAAAATGTCAGCCAGTACAAAAATAAGCACTATAAAATGTGACAGACGTGAACTGTCACAGCATGAGAAATGTCCCATGTGAGATCCAGAATTTAAAGGCTCTGTATAATTTACTTTGGAGATATGTAACACTATGAAAACCTCTCAAAATATTAAAGAACTTGGGAAGAGTATAACAAATGTAATATGTGGAATAACGAGGCCATGTCAAAAAACATTACCGGAAATTTACCATATAGAACATACCATTGTGAACACCAATATAAAAAATACCAACTGTGGCAGCAGACCTGCGAACTCAGAAAATTTCCAAAATGAAATTGACTATTATTTTCGGTGTCTTGATAAATAAATATTGATATGTGGTAATTAATTAATTGAATTTGTCACCTGAAAACGAAAAAACTAACATGGTCCTAGCCTTAGGTCTTACCATGAGACATACGATAATAGCTTCATGTTAAAAATATCATTAAAATTCTCGAAATCGATGTGATAAGTGTGATTAACTATAAAAGGTATCCTAAATATTTTTTTATGTTGCAAATTTTCAAATCAGATATTTTTTGTTGGCTAAAAAAAAAAACTCCCTGTATTTGTAAATGGATTTATTTCTTAAATAGTTTTGGTCAAAAAATATTGTTTACACTGTGTTTTGTAATTAGGTAATAAAAATATGTTTGATGTAATATTTTATGGAAGGGAACACTGTTATATTCTTTATATTAACAGAGAATAATCAATAGATTCACAGATCGCTCGCCACTGGTTTGCTGACCACCGCGCTACCATGATAAATGGGCCTAACACATTGTGCCAAAGGCAACCGATATTGAATTGGGAAATATACGATGCTAGGCCACACTATTAAATATTATTTTACTTCACAAGATTTTAGCATGAACAATTAAAAAAATTATAACATATTTTAAATACTTTGGCTTTTATGTTTATCTGTTTATTATTTTATCGGCATAAATCTACTTGACTGAATAAAAAAGTGTTTTTTTTTTCTTTTGGAAGTAATATGTTTGAGAAAATTGAATCTATAGAATCCTCAGTGTTCCAACTCCAATATTACTTTTATATTTATATTACATTTGAATTTTGTTTAATTAATACTGTATTTAATTCCCCAGCAATCCAATTTAATAATTATTGCCTGAATGTATAAACAATTTGTATGTAGAGTGAGAAGATAATTGACACATTCAGTTTTCAAAATGTTTGTTGTAAAACCAATAATTCAAAGAAACAATAATAACATTATCTAATGAAAGAATATCTGATTTACAAATGCAAAATATTTTTACTACAGATGAATTCAATCATACATGAAATTTATCTGGTATGATTAAAGAAAAAAACATATCTACGGCTTCCACTCTTGTTTCGAAGTAAATAAGGGAAGCTGTTCAAAGCAAATTTTCGAACTAAATAATATTTTGCTAACGCGAAACATCTGTTATTGAAACCTTACTCGTTTTCATGGCAATTCCGGAAAGGGATTTGATTATACCTTTAAACAGTATTTATGATATCACTTTCTCCCACCTGTTTGTCTGATATCTTGTAACTGAATTTTGCGTTTGGTATAATTACAAACTTATAAGTAGGCCTATAATAAAATTATTAATTAAATATTATTTATAAATGCAATTTTTTATATGTTTTAAACTACGCCACATGTTTCCATTTCCATTACACTAAATTTTTACTTTACCACATTTTAAAATTCTTTTTTATCACATGTATCGATTAGTATTGACGTAAATCTTGTAAAAATCTAAATTCACTGAATTCTTTTCCACATTTTCCTTAGATCGAGGAAAATTTATTTTCTCAACTAATTTTCCCTATCCAAGCATTAGGAAAGTTTTATACAGGATATCCCAGAGACCTTTCGTATATTTGTTACTTGCTTTGAGGCAAAATACTCTACAATGTAGCCATTGGTCTTAGTTTTTTCTCTGTCTTTTTTCAGAGTTTATGGTTTGCTTATTTTATGATATCTTCAAAAGCTCTTGTAATCAGCTGAAATTTTGTATGTATATTATCATTTCAATTTTGCACGACTGTATATAAAAACCGTTTAAACTATGGATTTGACCATATCCATTTTGTCCCCTAAAACTTTCTTACAAAGTATTTAGTATAATTACGGTAATATTTTATGTTTTTGGGATCTTAATCTTTGAAAATATAAAATGGCTTCCATTTTAAAATTGGAAAGCCATACATGTAAAATTCAAAGTTTCAACTTAACACTATAATAGTTTTTAAATTATCAAGGACTAAAAAATTACAAACTGGTGGAAAGACAAAATACTATGCACCGTAGACCAATTATTAATTACATTGTAAAATAAGTTTGTCTCAATAAAAGAAACAAATATACAAAAAGGGTTAGAGAGTTGCTGAGACGATGTAATTATTTTATAAGGTGCATCAAACCAAACGTTTTGTAATATCAAAGATGTGGCAATCATTATTGTTGTTTTGACTTTAACTCTTTATTTTCTGTTAAGAGTATGTAATATGTCCGATGGTTGTTCCTTAAGCATTGTCTATACCGATGGCAATTTCACTATGTTTTAATACGTCTGCAAACACTGATATTGTCGTTTGAGCAAATCTTAGTAAAAAAGGGGAATTTTTCAGGCGTTTAATTTTTAAACCTGCTTTCCTAAAATTTGTTGTTTTGGGATGTAAGTAAAACAGAAAAGTACAACGTAACATGAAATATTACACCAAACAAAAATTTGAAAGTTTGATAAAAACTAATTGATATAAAGAGCTCCATCTACCATATTCGATTTATACACTAATGTTCCAAATTCACATGCTATGGATAACAGTACAATGATAAATAGTATCACAATACGAGAAATATTCCATCTTTTCAGATGAGTTTGCAGCACCCTGGAAGTGTTTTCCAATAATCGAGACCTTGACTTTGCCTAACCAACATCAATCATAAAACTCCCTCTTGACAACACAGGTTCTATCTTGTACAGGTTACATATGCGGATACCATATCGTATCCTAGTGTTCTTTTACTTTTGTAGAGCAATTTATAAAAAAAAGTCTAAAAAGCACTGGCACAAATATACGATTGTACAAAATAAAAAATACGTAAATTTAAACAATTTCTCGCGCATAGCTCCTTAACTTCGGCCCTCCACCGTCGGTTGCCCCTATAATCCCCTCTACTTTTCGTTCTCCATTTCTTCCCAAACTTCCTCTTAGAGTTTATTGAATACAAAAATATCTTTAACGGTTATTTAACGGATAATAAATCACGAGAACATCGAAACAGTAATTAATATTATATTTACTAATAGGATTGAAGACGATAAAGGTATTTAAACCACTTAGTAATTAATATTAGCTTTGGCTTAGAAACAGATGTGTTGCTGAGCTATTTCCCAATCCACGATACAATTTGAACTTAACGCTATCAAAAAGCTTCCCTTGGTGTTTGGATGACGCTTCGAAATGTTGAGCCTGCTTTGTCATATGCGTTGTGGTTAAATATTGGATATTTTGTAAGATTGAATAATACAAGATTATCATGTAATACAAATAAATTTTATAAATGTATGTTTAATAAGGTTTTTATTTTAAATTAGTTATTTAAATTAGGTAGTTATTACTTAAGATGCTCCAGTATGTGATTTTTTCGGTTATCTCTAACAATGATTCTTCAGCATCTAACAAAAAACTAATCACCAAGTTTATTTGAAAGACAAATAAATTATATATACATTTAGATGTCAAAAAAAAATAAATTTACATTTATTTTTTCTGTAGTAAAACAAAAATAAAGATAAACTATAAAATATCAAATTTCAGAAGTATAATGTGCAGTGGAATGAGTCGCAACCATTTTTCTCGCAGAGTAGTGCTTTTTCACGCTCAAAATTAAAAATGCCTAAAGCTTACTGCGATCGGTCAAAATACTGGCTATACTGGATTAGCAACACCTTACACGTACCAGCGTAGAACTTAGTTATGGCTCATCGGAATTTCCACGTGAGATGGAGGGTGACTGATAAATGTTACATCAGGCACCGCGCAGTGCTCGGTACTGGGAACTTTGGAACGTTGAATATAGTCTTTATTAGATACGAGATGAAGCACGAGATTGGTAGGTTACTTGGACGGGACAATACAGAGATTTTGGTCGTCCTGAAGAATAATATTCACACCTTTGTCCCAAGAAAAGTGGGAAACAAAGTTGTTTGGACTACATGGAATACTAAGTACCTTGAGTTTATGGTTGACATGAAACTCTGCTGGGGACCAAGTCATTGACATGGTGAACAAGAATTCCGAGAGCGTCGCTCAAATAAATAAGCTTAAGGCCAATCCACGGTCTAGTAGAACGATATAATGGATGACTCTTGTTCTAATGCAGCATTAAGCAGAATTTAGGTTCGCACATTCGTATCATACATTGTACGAGCTGGCTGTCCTGATGGACTACAGAAAACCTACCGGACAGGAAAGGAGAAAAGAGGGATGAAGAGCCACGATATACCTCGAGACTCATTGAGCAGGTACGCCTTGAGTGGAACGGTGGACTAATTCCTGAATCAATTCTTGTGTGGTCATGTATATTTTTTGTCATACCTGCACAGGAGGGGTATGACTGGTTAAGGTAAATACATTCACTGCCCGGGCGTTTTCGAAGATGCAGAACGTACCTATGCATTCTTCCATTTTCCACATTCTGAACGGCTATACAACTATTCTGAGTGGTGTCAGGGGACACGGTCTGCATGGTTGGAAGGTGAGGACAACTGGATTCGCCTGTCGCATTCGTCCAGAGCGACAGACTCGTCCTAGGAAGACCAATTAGATAGGATATTTCGAAAATGAAATGCTGGATTTGGAGTCCCATGTGTCGAAAGTTTAAGTAGGCCTATCCAATTGGATTGCAGCGTAGTGTCCTATAGTGACAGAATAGTTTTTATTTTTTGTAAGCCGTTTAAAGCACTTCCCAAAAAATATTTAGCTTAATGTTTACAATAAAAATAAAAGGTTATCTATTTTATTGTACGTATCGTCAGTATGAAATTACATTTCGATTATTTAATATTAACGTAACTAAAGTATTCTACATAGCTTTATCCTTCATGATAATCTTATGGCATCTACAAACCATTAAAATAACACTTACTCGCATGTTATTGATAGTGCAAAAATTACTTGAAAATTCACTGAATTACGATGGGTATATTTATTATTTATGTATATAAAACAAAAAATCACGCTTAAGCAACAATTTCACCCTACTTTAGAATTAAATGAGAAACAAAATAAAATATATTTTTAATTTACCTTTTAAAATAAATTTAGCATCCTTTTTTGTGTGACATCCACTATATGATCGTTGTACTGTATGATCTAGTATTATTGGTAGTGTGAACAAAACTTGTTACAAGTAGCTTAAAACGTTTTAATTCAATATAAATTGAGTTTATTAGTGTAATTGGTTTCAAAATTTATTCAGAGCTCTATTCAAGTGTCTTGATATTTATTTCAGTATTAATTCTTATTAGAGAAACTGATTTCAGACGAATATTATGCCATTTTAATATGACTATGTATAAAGGTCTTAATTAAATGAAGTGACTGATGATGAAATATAAATTTGTAGTTTTTATAATGTAAAACATAAAGTAATATTACAAAGTAGTGAGCAATTGCAATATTATGTTTTCAGTAAATCATCTTGGCAAGCAAATAATTCATCCTTGGCACCCTTGAGTACTGTAAACTGTAGTAGTGATGTCTGTTTTAGAAGAGACAACTACACACTTGAGAGCTTCAATGGATATCTTCTTGTTGAAAGTACAAAATCATAGTTAAAAACCACAAACATAATTCAACATAATTCAACAACATTCATAATTGCATTATGTAGAATTTTATTGTACAACAATATAACATTATTATATACATGTAATACATTTTTTTCTTGTTTTAACAATCATGGATCCTAATGTGTAAGAATAAACGCACTTGTCTTACTGCCGAATTACAGTAAAATTTCTCAGTCATAATGTGACGAAATCAAATAATTATAAAAAAATACTAAAAAACCTTTGGAATATAGTGGCAGGGACACAAGTGTCTGACATTGCCGATATATTGAAGGAATTTTTAAACGATAACACTAACCCTGTTATTTTTGTTCACACATTGAAGCTCGTTTCTTCTTTTGATCCACAAAGATTTTACTACACCCTAGGGATTTATGTGTTACTTATGAAGTCATTTCAACTAGTAGCTTATGTTTCCAATTGCATATTAATATTTCGATGCTCACAACATATAATTTAAAAGTTACATTTTTTGTGTAAGTGATTAGAAAAATGTTTCATAAGGTTTGTAAAAGAAATAATAACGTGTTATTAATATTTTATGCATAAGTGATTAGAAAAATGTTTTATAAGGTTTGTAAAATAAATAATATTATTAGTATGTGTTATTAATATTGATTGATGTATATTTTGGTTTCACTTCTAAAATTTACTTTGGATTGTTAGTTATTATTAAAAGGTTAATATGATCGATACAAAAATATAAAAAAATATTGAAGCCATGTTCAAGCAATAGAAATGTCAGTGGTAAAACGCAAGTCAACTTTTATACAATTATTTAGTCTTGTTATGCAGTATGAGCTGAGCGTCATATGAGATGACATAAATTAAATATCTAACTTTTTCAGTCTGGACACAATAACTTTAAAATTTAGTCAAAGGTTTTCTTGTAACTGTTCATTTGTCATTTGCAGTTGCTATCTTAAAATGAGAATTATTATGAATTCAGTAGGACTACTATTTAGGACAGCCAATGTAAACCTGAAATAATATACTTAAATTAAGACTAAATGTACATTTCTTAACATACAACAATGGCATAAATCCAACCTGAAGTGGACGTTTATAAATGGCAAGTATTCAAACTAAATAATAAAAGGATATTATAGAAATTTCAAAATACAATAACTCGCAACATATTCGCCCTTTTGAGGTCGGGTTTGTGGCGGTTTGCTCTACATAAATAGACCTTTAAATTCATATCAACATAGCACAGGCAAATATTCCTCTAGGACTTCCCTATTTTTTAACAACTTAGACTTTTCTTAGTCTACTAGATGTACATAACAATAATTAAAAATCAAATTTCATTAGACTTTCAATGCATGCCCAGCCTCTTTAGAGCATGACTAATACTAAAATCTTTAAACGAGAACTTTAAAAATGTAAATTCTGGTTCGGTTGCTAATGTGCATCAGGTTGATGTTACGGCTTCAAAGCCAAATGGCGGTGATAGGCCTACTGGGAGTAGGCTGTACTTCTTCTCAGACAGCCAAGGAAGAACCTGTGGTTTGAATCTATATTCAAGACTTAGTCCTTATATGGTGGTTTCTGCTGATGTGCACCCTGGGGCCCCGCTCTCGTATCTTCTGGGGAAGGCAGCTCAGCGAGCTGGGGATGCGGGGAAGGACGACTGGTTTATACTGATGGGCGGCACTAACAATGTGGGCAAGGGTGGACTGACCCGACTCAAGTCTGCGCTTGGGGAGGCTGCGATATCGCTAGTGGACAGAAATGTAGTCATATTGGAAACTCCTTACAGACATGACAACCCTAATTTAAATAATGTAGTGGACAGTCAAAATATGCTAGTTAAGAGCTTTTGTATAGAGAATAAGTTTGCCTTTGTATCAATCAATAGCCTTTTGAGTAGATCGTCTTTCACGAGACATGGGTTACACCTTAACTTAGATGGTAAGACAATTATTTGTGCTTTGATTGAAACCTATCTTAGACATTGTAAGGACTCTCCTATCGCAGGACCTAGGACTCATCATCATTTTTTAGACATAGGAACGGGGTCTCTCAACGTCACGTAAGGAAAACTCATCTCATAAAAGACAGCAAATTATCAGATTCTGAAGTAAAAGTTATTCATTTAAATGCTGACTGTGTTGCTAGGAAAAAAGACTCGTTGGAAATATTTTTTGATGATTTATCACATGACTTTATATTAATTTCTGAGCTAGGCCTTAAAAATAGTAACATTAAAAGTTTTTGTCTGAATGGTTATGAGTGTTTAACGTTTCACTGTAGAGAATCTTCAACTAAGGGAGGAGTTGGTATTTTTAGAAAAATTAATAGTCCTGTTGTAGTTTGTAAAATTTCTGGTATTGGCAACCAGTTCTCAACTGATTTTGACTTTGAGGCCACTGACATTGTAATTAATTTAGATAATAAGAAAACAGTTCTCTCTGTCATATATAGAAGCCCAAATGGGGATTTTGACAATTTTTTGGACACTTTCGATGACTACTTGGGAAAACTTGTGGGCCTAGGCCTGAGTGATAGAATCTTGATTGGTGGCGATTTTAACGTTCCCTTTCATGAAGTAGATCCGAAAACTGAACAGATGGAAAACTTATGCATTAGTCATGATCTAGATATAGTGATTGATCAACCAACTAGAATTACAGAAACTAGCTCTAAATGTATTGATAACTTTATTACTAACTGTCCCTTTGTAACGGTCTCAGTGATCGAACCCCATGTCTAGGATCATACCGCTCAGCTGATTGTACTTCCCACTCTTTTCAATGACAGTAAATCTTTGCCTAGTGCCTTTAGAAGGTCAATTAAGAATTCTAACCTCAATGAACTTAAAACCAGGCTTCGGCTTGAACGATGGGAGGAGGTTGAAGCTGAGCAGTGTGATGAACTGAAGTGGCAGAAATTTATGCAGACGTTCATTTTTCATTTTGATGTAGCCTGTCCTTCTTCGAAGGTAAAGTTAAAACCCAAATCAAATAAGAGATGGGTCACTTATGACATTATCAATCACAAGTCAATTCTCAACATTCTTTATTCAAAGTGGCTTGAGTCAAAATCCCAAGTTGACCGGGATATTTATCTTAACTCGAAGAAACTCTATAGGGCAAAAATAAAATCGGCCAAATCCGATTTTATTCAAAGAAACATACGCAATGCGAACAATGCCTCTACGGAATAATGGAAAATTATCAATGAAAGTAGGGGGAAACTTGCTGATCTGGATGGTGACATTCAAATTTCAATTAAAGGTGTAACTTCACAAAACCCCCTTGAAATTGGCAACTCAATGAATGAGTTTTTTTCCAATGTCCCTAAACAGCTTTCACTTTATCAAGATCCAACATGTTTGTCGGGTTTTCCTATTAGAACACTTTCAACTTTTACGGAGTTTAAGGAGATCAATGTCCCTCAGGTTGTCTCTATAATCTCAAGTTTCAAATCTAAATCCTCATGTGGTCTGGATGGTATATCCATGAAAGTGATTAAATTTTGTGCAGAGGAGCTTGTCGCTTTGCTCACTCATCTCATCAACACATCTCTCATGTCGGGTATTTTCCCTAAAATCTTCAAAACAGCAAAAATTAAACCAATCTTCAAATAGGTGACAGACAAGACATCTCTAACTATAGGCTGATAGTTTCTTCAGTTTCTAAGATTCTTGAGAAGGTCATCGCAATTCAAGTCTATGACTACTTGGAATCTAACAATCTCTTCTTTGAGAAACAGTTCGGCTTCAGGCCCAGTAAGTCAACCAAACTAGCATTGACTACTTTCATCAACGACTGTCTCGGGGCCTTGGACGGCGGCTGCAGCATCCTCGGATGCTTTGCGGACCTGTCCAAGGCTTTCGACTGTGTGGATTTGCGGATTCTCATTGAGAAACTGGCAGCCCTAGCAATAACTGGGACTCCCCTGTCCTGGTTTTCATCATACCTTTCTGATCGCAAACAGGTAACTGAAATCTCAGCTTCAGGTGTAAATGGCACAAAAACTTCCTATACTTCTGAGGTTCAAAATATCAACTGCGGAGTGCCGCAGGGCTTCATCATTGGACCCCTTTTGTTTATCATCTACATTAATGACATTTCTGACTATGTTCCTGGTGATAGTGTGGTCACATATGCGACTGACACTACCCTCTTTGTTCAGCACAGGGACATTGAACAACTTGAAATCTCTGCCTTCCTGCAGATTAACCAACTCGCTCAATATTTCTCAGATTGCAAACTTGCTCTCAACACAGAGAAAACAAACACCATCTTCATTTAAACCAGGCAAAGGCAAAACTCAAGAGTAAACTCCACCCCTTGTGTCCTCATTGGAGATCACCAGTTGGAACTCTCCACAACAACCAAATTCTTGGGTGTTGAGCTGGATTCTAATCTTTCCTGGAATGCTCATGTATCACTTCTCTGCAGCAGGATTTCTGCGGGCTTGTTCGTGTTGAGGTACATGTCGCGTCTTGACTGCATAAACCTCTGCAAGTTGGTATATTACAGCCTCATAGAATCACATATTAGCTATCCAATAATTCTCTGGGGAATGTCCTCCAAAATTAACATTGAAAAAATTTTCCAGCTCCAAAAGCGAGCAATTCGGCTAATGTGTAAACTCAAACCCAGAGATCACTGCTCTGATTCTTTCAAAAGTTTAGGCATAAAGACTATACCAAGCCTGTACATCTATGAGACTGTAATGTATGCCAAGTTTCATGACCAAATGTTTGTCCCTCCAACTCATGGTTATAACACTAGAAATAGAAATGTAAGAAGTGCTGTAATGCACAACTTAAAACTTTTTGAATCCAAACCAGGTTATGCTGGGGCAAAGTTTTTTTCCAAAAACTGCCAGCTGAACTCAAATCAGTTGAGAATAAAAACATCTTTAGGCGTAGGCTCAAAACTTTCCTCGTTGAAAGATATCTTTATAAGATCGAGGACCTTTGATTTGGAGTTTTTACTCAACAAATTCAGAAATTTATCCTTACATATCTTTTCTCATCCTTGTAACTTGACTGGTCTCACGCCACTACGTGGTTAATCGGGACGACTCTTCAGAAGTAAGAAAGTAAGTAAGTAAGAAGTAATATTAAAATTTTATTTTACATATAATCATAACAGCACACTTGATCCGTATTTCAACGTTACAACAAATCTCATAAATGTATTATTGTATGTTTTTATAGATAGCACGGTTTCTGTTTCATTTCTTAAAAACTATTTAAATGAATTTATATTAATCTATCCTATAAAATATATTCTTACATATTTACTTAGATAGAGTAAATGTGTGTAATGATTAAAATACACTCATTTTAAAGAGAACGTATCTCTTTTCATGTATACAAAAGTAATACCATACAGAGTACATAAGCCATGCAGATTAAATATGTTGTGCTGAAGGCTGAGAATATGAGGTGATGTAAAATTTCCCTGAGGAGCAATATAATTTGAACTTTCCTTCACCAAACAGCAATACCTTTGGGAGTTGTCTGAAGTCGAGAAATATTGCTTTTGTGATAAAACATGAGAAAATAGTACTATTGAATATTGTACGTCATTTTGGTTCTCAAAATAATTACTTAGGTAAAAAGTAATACACGTAGTAAAGTTGACATTCCTAAAAACCGTAGAAAAAATACACCTGTTCATGAAATAATAAATAAATAAAAAAGCACAATTTCGATATGGGCTGAAAAAGTAAAGATGTTTTACTATATAAGCATTAATTAAAAAATTCTTTGGAAAATCCTTGATCGACGAAATTGTTGGAATGTGTACCATATATTTTGTAGTTGTTTGACGAAGAGAATTGATTTTTTTTAATTTAATCACTACATAGAAAATAAATTTTGGTTAGTGGTTTTTGTCACATTGACTTTTCTGTTTACATTAAGTAGCTTACGTTGGGGATTTCTTTCTGGACATTATCAAGTCAAATGTAAACTTATATGTATTAACAGGCAAGCATGTTTTTGTTCCTTTGTTTCAGCTCCTTTTTGTGTGCATCGTGAGAGAAATCTGTGAATACCGTTAGAAAGGTATGCTCCTCTAGGTGAGCAGAAGCCTATTATAATTCACGTCGGACCCCAGAGCTACGCCTCACATGCTCTTAAAATATCGATGTTAAATCTTATGGAAGAAGTTTAAATAATTGAATCGTTGGACAGATGTCGTAAAAACAAATGCTAAAAACAGGAAGAACAAATATTACAGTTATAAAATATTTTAAATCTATTTTGGTACTGATCAACTGAATTTTATTTTTTTATGTGGGCGATCAGTATTAATATTAGTTTGAATGGTTTTACATGAATCAGTTGAAATCAAACTATTAATTTAAATGCATTTCTTAACCCCTATAAATTCTATCTATATAAATATTTTTGTGAAGTAACACAATGTCTATTCAATTTTTATTACATTATTTCAATTATACAAAGGACAATAAATATATCTTTAATAAATTAAATCACATTTTAAAGACTTCTTTTACATTTAGGAATTGTAACTGACCATTTAAGCCATGTTATACGTAGTTATTTTGACTTTATATTATATTTTTTTGTTGCAAACTTTTAACAAGATGACAAAGTTTTATGCACAGCCTATTATCTTTATATTACAATGCTAAATTTATATCTTCTGTTTACACCATATAAACAGATTGAAAAAAAATATTTATGTAGTTGATTTGATCTTTCTCTTACATAATCACACTTGTTTTATTTTAAAACAACGGATTATAAGCACTAAGTGTCTAAGACAAAAAGGAATTAATTAGACGTAGCACCTCTTTAGTATGTATTTACTATTTCAAGAAAAAGACTACCATAGTTGTAGGATTGATAAAAATAATTAATATTATATAAAATATAGTATATTATTTTTAAAAACTTACCTTTTGTATTTTGTTGGAAATATTGATGTAATACTGGGATAATTTAACAGTAAGTCAAGGTTTTGTGTTCAAAATTCCTTTAAATAAGTTTTTAAATGATTTTTATTACGTTGTATTAAAAAATCTAACTAATAGTTTCAACTGAAAAATGTGAATAAAAAATATATTATTTTATTCTTAGAATTCTTTTCCGGCGACCATGAAAGTCGGCACCAAAACCTGTCCATCGGCTAAAATCACCGAAGCGTTATTAATGCCACAATGAAAGTCGGCACCAGGAAGTTTTGCAGTGGCCTCAGGTAGTCTCCCCTCCACAGCGCCGTCTTACCCCTATTTCTCTTGTCTTTTGCCCCCTTTCTAACTCTCTCACCACTTCCCTCATATCAGTGCAGGGTTCAGCTCCATTGATGATTTTGACATTCCTCTATTGATTACCGTCGACCCTTGGAAGTATTTGCTGCACCGATGGTCAGTCGGGTGCTCTGTTCCCAATTTTTAAATCGCACGCGGTCACTCGTTCTTTAAGACAGTAAAATGCGGATAACCTACTGAGACAGTAATTAGTTACTTACGAACAAATACCTCAAGTATTTAATTTTTTAGGTAATATGTGAAAGAATGTAAATTTTTGGGAGCTTTAGGCCTACGTTAGATGATGTATTTAAACTGTAAAAAATATACACGTAAGTTCGTTAAAGTTTTGTCCTGCATCTGCAAATATATAAAGTAACAGATAAGAAACGCCTAGGCATACAGCCTTCTATAAAGAAACAATTAATCTGATTAATAGTAGAACCGAAACATAATAAGTTACACAATCCAGTAACATCATTTTGTAACGATGAATTTTAGCTTTTACGAACCGGAATCTATTAAATACATTTGTCTAAAATATAATAAGAGTTGTCACGATTTATTTACATTATCGTGTAATATATATTGTGGTCAAAGTTTTATCAACGAATAATATGCAAATCACAAGTATGGAGGGTAAAAAATGTATACTTAACTATACGTTAATAAAACCATTAATTTAAGGATGATTCCTAAATTGTGTAGATAGTCAATAAAATATATTCTAGATTAATATCGTCTACACAACCTGTAATTTTATACAAATAAGCCCCGTCCGTGAGTTGGTAATGACATTGGGGGTTTCAAGTTATCACAGGGGGTAATGGCCAGAGAGCGAATAGTGATGACGGGGTATGAGCGTAAAGTGGAAGGAGGAACCGGCGTGGCAGGTGCCGACTTTCATGGTGTCATGGCGGCCGCTCTCGGGACTGGTGCCGACTTTCATTGTTTTTTTTACAGCGACTAAGAATTGGTGCCGACTTCCGTGGTCCCGTCTTTTCCTATGTCCGTTTCCTTCCAGGAATATTTTTATTTTAAAAGGTAATATTTCATAAATTAACAATTTATAAACATCATTGAATACAAAATACGTAAGTAAACTGCCATAACGATGTTAGGCTTTTACTTAATTTATAAAAGTCATCTGTGAATTTTATAAAGTTTGATTCGATGATTCTTATATTGGGATATTTTGGTGCCATTAGTAGCATAATACAACCGAATCGTCCTAAAATTAAACTAAACCTGTCTCTTCTCCATAATCGTAAAATATAACATATTTTGTAACCATTAAATAATATCGTTAAGAAGTAATTTTAAAGCCCTAATTATAATTATTTTTAGTACTATAGAACTTAAGCTAATGTATGGTTTTTAGTGCTGTTTATGAAATGAGCGAATGTTTTATTTTTATTTACTTTTTCATTCTAGAGGTTTTAGTATTCCACGGTTAATACTATAAATTGTAATAATTTATAATATTATTTTTATGACACAAGCACTCTAAATGTGGTTAAAATTAATAATTAATTTTTAATCACTTTTCGGCTTCTAGAGACAAAGAAGGGTTTAAAAAGGAAATTTTATTGTTATTGAATACGTGTGGTAACATATCAAACGACATATTGACGTTTGTCATCCCTCAATTTGTACCAGGGGGCTCAAATAACTTTACCTTTAAATAGTGACAAGTTATACAAAAACACTTCCATCACGTCGGGTACATGTCATTAATGTTTTCCACACACAAACGACTAAAAGATAAGTTTTTAATTGGAAGACTAATACAGCATAAATAATACACTTCGATGACTAATAGTATCCATCCATTATTAATCTTACATTGCATTTATCAATGCAAAGGTATTTACAAGTTTTTTTTTTATACTTCCTATTTCACTAAAATACTGCTGGTTTCAATAAATCAAGCCTTTATATAAAGAAATTTTTTCAAGAGGACAGTTAACACTTTGTTGCAGTAGGATTATTAGTAACTTATTTATTTCATTCCTCTTTTTAATTCGAACTTTCTTACTATATTATTCTTTGAAGATAATATTTCATGACATTTGGTTGACAACTATAAAATACTTATAATAACAATGCCTTAAAAGTGGACTATATTATATCAATTAATATTCAGAATAAATGTTTTTTTTTTCATATGTATAGTTTTTGTAATGAAGATCTGAATGGATGGGCGTTTCTTATCGTTCGAAGGTCTTAGCAAAAATAAATTTCAAAAACATTATTTGTATATATTTTTAATAATATTCCTTAGTCAAATTCTATATAATCTTTTACTTTCCTTCTCTTTTACATTTCAAAGTATGTTTATACATTTTGTAATCCCGAAGTAAAAACCAAATACAAAGTAAGGAATAAGGAAGTAGTCTTGGTAACTCAAAATAAATTTACTAAATTTTAGTCTTGTTACTTAAATACTTAAAAAAAATATTAAATCGTTTCCTGACTTTTTCACCCTGTATTTTGGTTTTTTTATGTATAGCTATACAATCCTTTTTTCCGTTTTATTATTATTTTATAATTTTCTTATTGCACCATATGCCGAAATAGAAGGATTCAATCAATTACAATTATTCCATATATAAAATTGAGAATTTTGAAGTATGAAAGGCGTCAGCTTGAAGGCCGCTGTATCTACCTAATGGTGAGTGCTAATTACTCCAAAGATGTAAATTAAGTTAAAAATAACTTGATACAATAACAATTCATTTAGATTTTGTTGAAATGTTCAGTCTTTACTACAAACCCGTTTTAGCGTGATCGCGTGGCAATGGACGGAATCTTCATTGTGTTGACAGTACTGCATCATGGTGTGTTGACCTTATATATTTATGGATGTACAGGCAGAAATGTCTAAGGCTTGACCGGAAGTTTTAAGGTGAAATAGTGGTAACTTAACAGTGGCTGTTGGAAGCCAAGACTCCAAATACTGCACCTGATATCCGTCTACCCTACTGAACCTAATAAACATTTCATAAAATAATATTTGGTACTTTTTATTTAATATCTAATGAATTAGGTAATTAGTAAAGTTTTTATTTTCTTTAGTCTACTTTCCATATTTGTACTTAAAGAAAACAATTTAGTTTTATGGTTTACCTCATGAAGATATAATATATAATATTTTCAATCTATAAAACTACCACAAATGATTGCAAATAGTAAGTCGACATCTGATATTAAAGTAGAGAGAGAGGTTTCATATGACTCCCCGCAGGCTTCACTTTATGTCAAAGACATGTATGTTTAAGAAGATAATCTCGCTTAGAATGTGACAGGAGTCATAAAAGATAATGTACATAAACTTTTATAAGTAAAACGACGGTTTGTGTTACAAAGTATAAACAATCTAAATTATCTTGAATTATTTTCTTCGATGGTAGGGGTTTATTGTAACAATGATTACACTATGTAAACAAATGATTATTTTTCATATAAAAGTTTTGCTACAACCTTAATTGTATCAGAATCCTACAAATAAATCAAATTTATGAGGACAATTTCCAATGTTCTACAAAAAAATTTACTTTCTTTTTATAAACCAACTAAGGTTAGTTAAATTTTAATAATTATATAAAAAGTTACAATTGATATAAAAAATGTAAATACAATACAATCAGGTTAATTATTAAACTGATTAATGTATTATACAGAATAAAATGTAAACAGAGTTAGTAAACACAAATTTAAAAAAAAAATAATTAATTGCACTTTAAACTGAGAAATCTTTTTAAAACTAACCTTTCCTTAGAATTTTTTATTATTCAACACATTAAATACAACTTTAAAAAAATTTTTATTTTATTTTGAAACGTTTATTTAATCAAGGTACATAAACTTTAATTTAGCCATTTATTATCAGCGTTTCTAAGAAGAAGTAGCATAATAGTCAACCCAATTATGTCTCTTTAATACATTTGTATACTTTGTTATTCGCTTCTAAAATAATTCTAAGTTAAATATCCCTGCCTTAAGTGTATTATTAAGAAAAAATTAGACCTATTAGAACAAGAGTTATGTGGTATGATTTCTTTAAAATGTAAAATTTGCTAATACGTCTCTACTACACACTTCTCATTATTTACATTATGCACTGAGTGCTATAGACCTGGACATACCCTTGAGAAGACTATCTAACTAAAATCAAGAAATTAGTCCTAACAACAGGTTACAAATTCTACAATTCTCTCCTACATCAGTGAGATGTCTGAGCGGGAGCAAGTTCAAAGTGGTGCTGCACAAGTGGCTTGTGGACAGACAACCCTTACTATTATTTTGATGATTTTTTATGTAGAAGCCTAAAATATACATATCTAGAATTCGAGGACAGCAAGATTTTTATAACACCATCAATGCCAGTATACCCAGTCTCAGATAAAGCCATCGAGAATCAAGTAAATGTCATTGTGTGTAACAAAATTTATGGAATCTTCAAATGTTTTATTCTTCAGCATACAACATTGACCTTTTTTATTACATTTGATAGCTATTAATTATATACTTAATAGCTAAGAGATGGCCCAAAGAGGAAGTCTTGTAAATCAGATTGGTATGTAAATTAAAGTGTAGGATTGCATTAGTAGAGGCCATTACTGTAAACTCGATCTTGATAGATTGTAGACTTTCAAACTTTTCATTTAAAATATGTGACTAAAATTGTGTAACACGATTACTTGTGACGTAGGCCAACTTTGAAGGTCAGGTGTGCGGCATATTCCTTTGAGTTGTAGAACATTGTAGTACAAGTTTCCTCCGATTCTAGAGGGAAAGAACCGACATTCCACTGGAAATGAAGAATTATAGGAAAATTCATTGGTCTATGTTATATCACAGATAATTTGAAGAATCTTACATTTAAGAGGAATATGTCACAAACAAGACCTTAGAAAGAAGAATTTGTCAGAAGGTTTAGTAGTTTTAAAATTGGATATATGATTTTTATTAAAGGTTTTATCACCTGCCTTTATTGACTCGAACTTCATATCAAGATTGAGTTTGTATCATTGTTCTCTAACAAAGAAGTTCTACCTTATAAACATATCAACCTGTTATTTCCTCAGTGAGCCATTACGTGAAATGTCAGTAGGTGAAATAAACTTTTTTACCTCTCAAAAATAGTTTTTAATGCCCAAATGAAAAAAATTGCCATTGAAACATTTGTATCCAAAACTGGAAAAATACAGAGTCTAGAGAGATTGCCAGGCATCTTATCTGAATATAATAGATGTAACATCTGCAAGTGTCTGATGATTTAACACTCCTGGAGTCTGGGTGAGAGGCGGAATCTTGATTATAAACTATCTTTTAAATGAGCTACACCAGTTTATCCAACTTTCATGCGCATACGGTATATAAACTGAAATAAGTATTATATCAATCTGAAAATAGAAATATATATAGACAAAATATAATCCGTATTGAAACATCAACTTCCCAACTAATTGGTTTTATTTAAAATTTAATACCACCTTCAAAGTTATATATCTCAAATGTTTCGATCATTCATATTCACACCAAGCTTTTTTTAGACTTTGATCATATTTTAAGTAGTCTTAAACTAACCCAAAATTATGGATGAATATATAATTTTGAAAATAAGGCGAATGTATCTATCCTAAATAAAACATTATACTGCACATTTACAAACCGAAATTATTTTATAAATTTAAACTGAATACATTTTATTAATGTGTCCAATTATCAAAATATCATGATTTTTTTTTTAATTGTGAACGCATTTTCATTGCTGATCCATCAGAAAGACGAGGGACGTGTGGGAAAAGTAAACAAACAAGTTACATCTGAGGAACAATCCAATTTTATAGACAGATTTTTGGCATGTTTCTTCTCTCTGCGATTCACAGGTTTTGACATCCTATTTTATATTTGTTTCAGGTTTTCATTATGTTCATAAGTATCGTGAAAAGGCATATTGTTTTTAACTTATTAATTTTTAAATACAATAACTATTTTATGTTTATCGTGCGATCTAAGTCGTATAACTTCAACATTAGTACATCAATAATTGATTTTACCTAATAATTAGATTTGCATTTAGTGAGAATATATGTGAATATACAGGGTGAATCTCATAAGGTGTCCTAAATCGATTACAGACAAACACTTTGCCCTACAACCTTCAAACAAAATTATTTCCCACTAAATTGACCCCAAGGAATAATTTAAAAATATTTTTAACATTGTATAAATACAGGGTGTACAGAAAACTGGAGGTCACAGGTTCGAATCTTGGAAATTTCAAATACAAACATATGTCATATTATACATCATTAGAAAGGTCTATTTAACAGAAACAGTTTGGTGAAATTATAATTTGGTTCTTTATTTGTTTCAAAATGGCGTCCATTTTTGTAGCCAAAATCAAAATTTACGGAATACCCTGTAATTCTTTTATTATTAGTCATAAATGACTTCTGATTAAAAATACTTATTTGAAATAAGCTAAGCTTTACAATGATATGCCACAAGATCACATTTATTTAAAAATTAAAATTTCCAAAGATTTTTATTTTTGAAAATGTTTACATAAACAAAATTCAAAAATTTCAAACGCTAACCCATGTCATTTTGTATATCATCTTGAAGCTCTCGTTGAACTGAACAACTTTGTAATTTACACTAATGTCGTATCTCTTTTGGTTTTGTAGTAATAGAGTAAAAATGTCATTTTCCCATATGATTTGCATGTTAATTAATCAGGATATGATAGCATGGCAGTCCTTCTTTCATTGTTGCCATACCTTTAAATTAACATGCAAGTTATATGGGGAAATAACGTTTTTCCGTTATTATTACGAAACCAAAAGAGATACGGCATTAGTGTAAATTACAAAGTTGCTTAGTTCAACGAGAGCTTTAAGATTATATACAAAATGACATGGGTTAGCATTTGAAATTTTTGAGTTTTGTTTATGTAAACATTTTCAAAAATAAAAATTTTCGGAAATTTTAATTTTTAAATAAATGTGATCTTGTGGCATATCATTGTAAAGCTTAGCTTATTTCAAATAAGCATTTTTAATCAGAAGTCATTTATGACTAATAATAAAAGAATTACAGGGTATTCCGTAAATTTTGATTTTGGCTACAAAAATGGACGCCATTTTGAAACAAATAAAGAACCAAATTATAATTTCACCAAACTGTTTCTATTAAATAGACCTTTCTAATGATGTATAATATGATATATGTTTGTATTTGAAATTTCCAAGATTCGAACCTGTGACCCCCAGTTTTTGGTACACCCTGTATTTATACGACGTTAAAAATATTTTTAAATTATTCCTTGGGGTCAATTTAGTGGGAAATAATTTTGTTTGAATGATGTAGGGCAAAGCGTTTGTCTGTAATCCATTTAGGACACCTTACGAGATTCACCCTGTATTTAGTGGGAATGAAAGCTCAGTGAAGGAGCTCCCGGTTCGATTCCCCAGTCGATGTCATCATAGGCACGAAAATGAGTGGTCACCTCTGGCTAGAAACCGTGACGGTACAATAGCTATTGGGTGAACAACTTAACTGTGCCACCATTGGCATATCCTAAACTATGAGATTTAGAGAAAACTTCAAAAGGTTCCCCTTTTGAATCACCATTTTTTTTAAGGCAATAAAAATTATGAATCCCATTTTCTTCTAAATGGCCGCCATTTTCCAATATGGCGGCCAACTTTAAAATTTCTTATGTGACACCCTAATTTTATGATGTTTTTGAAATGTACATGTAATTATAAAACATTTTTATGCCTTGACCTTTTTCTCTAAATCTAACGGTTAGGGAGCTACAGGTAATTAAAGTTCATTTTTAGTTCCATAAGAATAACATGGGGCAAACTTTAACTGTCCATAACTCCGAAACCATTCAGTAAAATAAAAAATACTCAAGAATAAAAATGTCTTAAAATTCATATTTTTTACTGCCTTCAAAACATAGGCGATGTTCCCCATTTAAAGTTTTCTCTAAATCTCATAGTTTAGGATATGCCAATGGTGGCACAGTTAAGTTGTTCACCCTGTATATTGTATTACTTGTTATTATCTTGATTTGTTGGTTAACTTTATCTAAATTATGTTTAATGTTATATAAAATTGTGCATGCCATTGGTGAATAAAAAAGTCAGCCAAGAAAAAAACAGCTGTCTTTAAATAACTGAAAAGATCAATGGGACCATTAGCGGTGCAGTGGATTTAGAACCAAATATTTTCACTAGTTTAAAAGTGAAAATTGTTACTAAACCTTTTAGTTTTATTTATATTTGCTTTAATATGTGCTAGTTTTATAATATTTGTCAAATTAAAATTTAAATGAATGGTACTTTCCTAACTTAGGAAGTGTCCAGAATGGATTTCAAATTTAAAATGAATTAAAATTTTTTTGAAATGGAGATCTTAAATAACTCATAAAAAGTGTATAAAGTATCTGGTTTCTAGGTAATTCAAAATTATTATGTAGTTTGAAGTAAGTATTGAAAATTAAATATTCACATCAAATTAATTATAATTTTCTATATGCCTTTATGACAATGAAGGTAAACCCCTACAGGATTCTCGCATGGGGGTTTGGAAAATTAGACTCAAACCTTTTTCCTGAAGAGAAAAGATCTTTCTGACTTTGACTTTTTCTGATCACCATCTCTCTTAAGGTTGTTGATGGTGGCTAAGTAATGAGAGGAATAAAGTTCGAGTTATTGAAGTAATTCTTAGATTAATTCTCATTGTTAGTTTTTCACAGTGTCAGTGAAGTGAGAAAAGTGTTAAATAAACTCGTGAGATAAGTAGAATACGAGAACATTTGGGAATTGGAGATATAAACATCATCATAGGTTGCTAACCTACAATGGTTAGGTAGTCAATAGGATTAGTTAGTGGTGTAGGAAGAAAAACAGGAAGTTTAGGCTTAGGAAAACTTAGGATAAGTAGTTAAGGACATAACTAAGGCTCAGAAAGAAAATCAAGATAGAGTTAAGTAAATTGAAAGGGATTTTGGTCAAATTTTGGATTTGCACAAAAATCTGTAGGTAGGTCCAAGACAGGTAAAAAGTTCAAGTAAAAAATAGTTTTGGCACAAAAAAAAAACAGAATTCATTAAAACAAGAATAAATCATTGAACATTGATGTGTTCAAGCAAGAAAAAGGTATTTTTGTTGCAGGTCTCCAAAAAAAACAAAAGTCAGGTTTCAGGTAGGGGTTAGGGTCAGGTCCAACTCATCAAAATCCAATTAAAAATAAATCTGGTATAACTTTTGCCGACAAGAAAAACGGAAATTAGGCTATAACAGAAATTTAGTTGCAGGAGCCATCAGGAAAAGTTGCAGGTCTCCAAACCAGTTCAATTAGGTCCGAACACCTTTGGTTAACTCATAGTCTGTAGAAAAAAATTATAAATAATCAGAATCAATGCAGAAAACAAAAAATTCATCTTTTTTTGGATCTGAGCAAAATTTAGGTTTTAGGTCCACCACCAGGTCCTTGCACAATATTAAAGCAATTTTCGAAGAAATAGTCCAAAATTAGCAAGCACAACAGGAAAAAGAAAATTGAGGTCAGGTCTCCAAAAAATCCAAAAATCAGTTTTAGGTAAGGGCTAGGCTCAGGATTAACCCAACAAAAAAGTTCTTCAATAAGTTCAACCACTACGTATCAAAACAAGGAAAACAGGAATTAGGTCATAACAGAAAATTGTCTTCCAGTTTTTTAACACAGGTTTTTGTTCACCAAACAGGTCTGATAAGTTTAAAACATTTCCAAATATCTTGGAGAATTCGAAAAAAAAACAGTTACAGATATAATTAAGGCCACAATCAGCCAAAGGTAGAGCCCCAACAGGTTTTTTTTTGGGGGGGGGGGAAGCAAATTTTCAGGACGCCAGGACAGAAAAGAAGGCCAAAATACGTGCCTTTCGTATTTCGGAAAAGTCACGTGTTTTGATTTTTTGGTTCAAAAAGAGTTCTTGAGTAGAAAACTCATGTATTGAGGCAGTTAGTTAATAAAAAATAAGAAAAAAGTTGGAAAAGTTAAAAAGGGATCATTTTTACTCAGAGACAACTGTGTGTTCTTGCCAAGTAGAAAATGCATTTGCTGTCCATCTCAGAGTATATGATAGTTTGCCACATTGAAAATTATTATTGGTTTTTTTATTTGTTTGAAGATTTTAGAGTTTATTTCTGTTGGTACATCAGAGTTTATAATCGTTATTATTTAGAGTTATTATTACTGTTGGCACATCAGAGATTTATTGTTGTTATCGAGAAACATTGTTATTGTTGTCACTCGAGCTAAAAATAATTAATACCAGGTCATCTCAAGGAAACGTCCCATCAAGAATGCATGTAAGGCACGGAAGACGTGGAGGACAGGGTGTTTACACAAAAAAAAACCTAAGGATGTTTCGTTCGTCAACCCGAGGGCATTACAAGGCTTTAAGCACGGGTTCAACTCAAATCAGGACTACAAGCAAGGCAAAAGAGAAGGAGCATGCGGAAAGCAGTGTTTCTCACCAGATTTTGGACGATGAGGACCCAATTGTTGCTTTGAGTCGATCGTTAGACAACTAGGTCAAGGTTATTGAAAACGAGGTCAAGAAGACTAGAATCGTTTTGGCAGCGCAGTTAGAAATCCATTAACAAATCAATTCCATAAAGACCCAATCGATCAAGCTCAAGTTACAAAGAGACAATAGAGAGATATCCGGTGGTATGTTCGACGAGCTCCGTTCGGTAATTATTGAGCTCACACAAACAAAAGCTGTATCTGAGGCCATGTCGGGCTTTAGTGGTGTTGGCTCTGCCAGGAAAACTATCGCGAGCGTTATCGACAAGGAGGATTTTCCTAAAATCTCCTATGTATATTTAATGGTCGGGGAAGGAAACTTGCAGTGGGCATTCCTAACGACAATGTTGTGCTTATTTTTCCGGAGACGAAGGAAGACGGCGATACAGCGCTCACATCTGAGGAAACGAGTAAAAAGGTCAAAGAGCTGGTAAAGGTAAAGAAAGATTTTATTTTGGCAGATAGAATTCGGAAAATCAGAGGTGTTGGTGTAGCCATCATTACCGCTAAAAAGGAAGGAGCTAGCAAAATCAGAGACAACGCTGGAGAAATTTAAGATCACTCAACCATCATTGCAAAACCCTGAGGTAATGATCTACGATCATCCATACGACATTCCAGAAGAGGAAACCAAAGGTCTAATTTACGTTTTCAAAATGAATGGGAAGGTAGACGAACAAGAGTGGTCGAGTGACTTCAATGTTGTTATAAAGATCAAATCTAAGAGGAGAGGTAAAACATATTGGGTGGCTGAGTGCTCTCCGGCGATCAGAAAAGGGCAAGCGATAGGTTATGTTGTGACTGGACATGCAGGATAAAATACTTTGCAGATGTGCCAAAACGTTACAAATTCCAGATTTATGGACATGTGGATGGAAACTGTAAAGAAGCTAATCCCTGTTGCTCGAAATGCGCAGAAAAACACGAGTCCAAAGATTGCTTAAACAAGAACAGGCCGCCAGTGTGTGGAGCGTGTAAGAGATTCGGAAAACCGAGTAACCATGACGTAACAGCTGTCCAGATTTTAAGAGGGAGATGGAGGTCAGCTTCAGAAAGAAAGGCTATGGTAGACATACCCTTTCAACTTGAGGTAGGCGAACCAGCAACATAGCCTGAGGACTTGTTCTACCTGTACCTTTTTGAGCCAAGAGTATGATATCATTGCCCTGCCTGGTTCCAGAAAATCAATTCGCTAGCTAACCACCATGGGTTACTACACCCTGATTTTGCTGTTCATTGCAAATGCTCCAAATGCATCAAAGCGTTCAAGGCCCTCAACGCTGTGATATGTCACTACTCTGTTTGCCCAGGAGTTTCAATGGATGTTCTCAATTTTCCT
Source organism: Neoaliturus tenellus (assembly GCA_030545055.2). Classification (NCBI taxonomy): domain Eukaryota; kingdom Metazoa; phylum Arthropoda; class Insecta; order Hemiptera; family Cicadellidae; genus Neoaliturus; species Neoaliturus tenellus. Next base: position 50,561,822 of record CM061533.1, on the reverse strand, counting down.
AGTTCTGTATGCAACAGGAGATTTGCCACCCGATCTGGACTTTCTCAGCAAGAGTTGAGACAGGTTACAGCCGAGTTGCTCTGGATATCAGAAAAAATTGGATGACGCCGAAGTACAAGTGCTGATTCATATGGACGTCAACGACGAACTGACTGACACCCACAGAGCTACAGCTTTACTCCCAGAAAAAAAGTCCAAGCAAATAAGGGATAAAGTCAGGAGCCTGAGGAACCGAGTGTTTCCAAGAGCACCTAAAGTTCCAGCTGAACTGCTAGACAACTAAGAGCTGGAGGAAGACCTAGTCAATTTGGCTGATCGTGACCGGCAAGAACCTCGGGAACAAACTCAAAATCAAGACCTTCCTGCCGTTGCTCCGAACGGAAGGACCAGAGACCCTATGGAGGAGTGGTGTTTCCAGGAGATGTCACATCCAACGGCTATTCAACTGAGGGACTCCTTGCTGGCGGGAGAATGCTCACCAAACTGGTTAGATAACTTTACGGCATCTCTTTCTGCTCCTCTTCTAGAGACCGTCCAAGCGACAACGCATAGGAGGAGGAATTGGAACAAACGACCAAACAACAAGATATTTTTAGATATATTTTTTTATATATTTTATATGAAACACTGACTCAAACAGAGGGTTTATGCTAACACTCAGGAGATCTTCAAAAGAACACCAATCAGGCTCGCCAAATTGGTTCGGAGTAATAATTTGGGACGTATGCTTGGCGGAGAGGGCGAAGATCCACCAAGGGAGTCAATTAGACAGGCTTACTCGGAGCTGTGGAGTTTACCGGATCGATGCATTCTACATCTATAACCTGTTTTACCCTCCAATCAAATAAATCCAATTTCGACCATGGAAGTCAAGTACAGAGTCAATAAGGCAAAACCGGGTGGAGCAGTGGGTCCAGATGGAGTTAGGAAAAAACTCGTAGCGAATCCCTAGACTTATAAAACTCTGGCTGTCCTCTTCAACGTCCTGCTGACGTTAAACCACTATCCTGAACAATGGAGGCGTAACTTCACATATATGATACCAAAGGAAGGCAAAGACCTGTTTGTACCATGCTGTTGGAGGCCTATCGCCGTAGGCAGCCTCCTAGCTAGGACGTACAGCGGACTTATTGTGCATAGGGTAAGAGAGATGATCGAATTGTTTTCCAAGGCAAAAGGGTTTTGTCCAAGGTAATGACAGTTACACTTATGTCCGAAGTCTTCACGAATCAATGCTCTTGGGCATGAACTAAAAAATTGCAGGTACCGTTCTCGACCTGAAAAAGGCTTTCGATTCAGTCCCTCACCAAGCAATTGATGTGACGCTCTTGGCAAGAGGCACTCCACCAATCTACCGTAGAATGATCATCAAAGCTTATGAGACGATTTCAACCACCTTCAAAAACTGGGGCAATTTCACCATTCCAATTAACAGAGGTATGAAGTAGAGTGATCCCTTATCACCACTGCCCTTCAATGTCGTACTTGCCCCTCTCCTGTCATCTCTTGAGGAGTCGGGCCTGGGTTTTCGAGTCAAGGGTCACAGTATGCCAGTTCTAGCTATTGCGGACGACATGGTATTGCTTGCACCGAATGACGATGAGCTGCAGACATTGATAAATCAAGCAATTAACTTTTTGAATGATCTTGGTATGAGTCATAAAGTAGCCAAATGCAGTGGTTTTGGCCTGGAAAGGAAAGAGAATTCTTGGATCACCACCTCGCCTTAAATCCACGCCGGAGGCGAAGTGGTTCGAGCATTTGGTAAAGAAGAACAGTCCAGATAACTAGGCGGCACTTTTTCAGCCCAAGAGGATATCATTAGCGGTCGAGCTGGCTCTGAACTAATAGAGGCGGCCAAAAGATGTGCCACGCTGCGCCTAAAACCTAGACAAAAACTCGAATTACTCACGCGATATGTTATGCCTGGTTATTATCACCTCCTCATAGCTGATACACCGAGCTTTACGGCGATGGATGGATTAGATCAAGAACTAAGGGCCATAATCAGGGAGTTCTTTCACCCATCGCAATGCACGACCAACTATCTAATGTACACAAGTAGAAGAGACGATGGTTTAGGGGTTCCAAGATTAAGATATCTAGTAGCAGCGGCCAACTTGAAAGGTTGTACCTCAACTCTAGAAACGGCGGACCCAACCATTAGATCCTTACTTGGTGTTGACAGAGAGGCTAAGTGTACGAAGCAAGCCGATTCATGGCATTCCTGTCCAATTCGGGAAGGATCTCTCCTGATCAGAAGAATAAAGAGTTAACAGAATGGAGCAACCAAATTTTTTAAGGAAAGGGATTCTAACTAAAACCATTTAAAAAAGCTTAAAAAACAAACAATTTAGTATTTTGAATTTTTAACTTAGCTGAATAGATTACAGAGAGAAGCTAAAAAAAGTTTCCCATGTTAATCTTATGGGAAATCAATAAAACCCTGTATCACGCTTATTCTTGACATAACTTAATAAAATTTGGTATGTACATTCGATAGGTATAGTTTAACTGATATTTGCTTACAACATCCTTGTGCAGGCAAACCTACATACTCACCCCCATGACGTTTAAAGGAAAATAAATAAAATGCCGAATATTGACACAATTTGGTTTTTACCTTACCTAGCCATTACTTTTCCTAACAACAAACATTTTTAATAACAGCTCATGGCAATAAACCGACACACTCATTCCTATGGTATCTATAGGGAAATTACAAATTTTCGAATTCCTTTGGAAATTCGTTGAGTACGCAGGTCTGCTGCTATGGGGGTATTTTTCGTTATAAAATATTCAAAATTAAGCTTACTGAATGATCCACTACACTATAGAATGATTCTATAGACACTAATAACTTTATTAATGTCAACTCTTTTTATGTTGTGTTATTTTATTTTTTCATAAACAAGTTGAAATGGAATTGTTATACATTAAACTGTAATAATTTTTGTTTTTTTTCTATGAACGGTTTCCAAGATACACTAATGAAAGTTAGCTCTTAAACTTAAGGGACAAAATATTTACTTTAATTAACCCTAGCTAAGTAACTATAGGTTTAGAGTAAGATGACAAAAAATAAAAAATACTTTTTATCAATGCATAGTGGAAATGCATTAGCTAATATCATAAAGTATAATAAAAATTACTATTTACTGTATAGTACTGTTAATTCGTTTTCCATTTATGGAAAATGATTTCATTTTGATAGTTAGAATTAAAATGTTAATAAATATGTATGTCTTGTTAATTTTTTTTTAGTTTATGTTTATATTTAATATACCTTATACGAATATTTATAATATAAGACGTTACCATTACTCCAATAAAATAAAAACTTACCTTTAAGTATAAAAAAATATTAAATTATAATTTTAAAATATCAAACATAAATTTTATTCGATTATCCATTTCTCAAAGAGATCAACTAAATCGTTTTCATTTGAGCAAAATACAATTAATAGTATAATTTACCACGAATCGATATTGTATGGAACATGTGCATGTTCGAATTAATTTGAATACAAAAACGGACATGTGCCATCAAACTAGTTGCATCAACTGTATTAATAGTCTACTAACTACTGTGTTCAATCATCATAGAAGCCCAGGGGCGTACATACAGGCTAGTATAATATGGACTAATTCTTCGTTTAAAAGCAATTTTAAATATTGTAATCTAACAGATATGATTGACTAATAAATAATATAAAAATAATTTCGTTTGAAAAATATACACGTACAAGGACTTCCAAAAAGAAATAACACATTTAACAATAATTTTTATCTACAATATTTTAATCATATGGTAACATTTATGTATGATTTGATAAAAAAAAATCTAAAAGTTACTCAATACTAATTGGCAGCCGCTTAAGGCTATGCAGAAACACAAACTTATCACATCGCACACCTTTGCTGTATTTCTTAGGCGTGGAATTAACATTGCTTGGGTAGTTCTTTTATTGCAAGCTGCTATTTTCATTTCTTGAATTAAACTGTTTAACCAACTGTTTTAAATTATTTTTCAAACAGTTGTAACCACATTTTTGTAACAATGTTGGGGATATTCTTGATGATATTTTTCAAAATCGATGGATTGTTGGAGAAGGACGATCCTATGGCCACCAAGAAGTCCAGATAAAACTAGAATGGGGTTTTCTCATCCCATGTCAAGGAACATGGTATATTATAATAAGATTGGAAACCTTGATCACCTTCGAGAGAGAATAAGCAAGCGATACTATTTCAAATGTTACTCCACGCTCCATGGTCCAGAAATCCTGAGAAATGTTTGGCGGGATGTTGAATATCGTTCTGACGTCTGGTGAGTTTTAAACGATGGCCATATTGAGATTTATGGATTACCACCAAGTTTTCTTATCTGGACATATATAAATGTTTTCACTCACTAAAAGGTTAGTAAATAAAAGCTGTTGTAGCAAATTTTCAGTCATTTTTATTTCCCTGTGTATATTTTTTAAACTACATTCAATATCTCTTACACTACTCCTATTATTCCCAAATGTACATGCAGCATTTTGTTATTTAATTAAAAAAGACATAGTTTTTATTCGATGAAAGATTTGGCTCCAACAACAAAGTTAAGTCACATTGTTAATTTTTTCTGTGCATAATGTAGTTTACAAAGGTGGCAAAGTTTAAATGATGACTTAGTACATGATTAAACGAACAACAAAATGCACTGTCTAAGACAATTTACTGAGGACAAAATAATCTAAAAAATTACTTTTACATTTTTGGAAGGCAAATTTCTTTTAGATGATGTATCATATGACATGGGCGAATGCGGTTTCCCTTATGAGTTCCCTTGAGGAATTCCCCTAAAAGAAGTCTTATGTCCTTTCCCAACATATTGACCAATGCTTACATTTATGATTTGCTTCTTAATGGATGTGGTTCGTACACGTGTAAAAAACCCATTACATGTCTAAAAAAGTAGGGTAAAACCTTATTTAATACATGCACAAACTTTCATTACTCCGACTTTGTTGGTTTAAAGATTTAAAACTGTTCCGAGAATTTCTTAATACACTGTATAATATCAACCCATATTTTAAACGGATGGTTAAAATATCCTTCCATGCCCAGTTACAGTTATGAAAAGATGATAAATTTCCATTGTTGTGAAAATTTCTGTCTAAAAATTATTACACTGTTACTCCTGTATTCGTTTAACAATAGTGCATTTCATAAGTTCATTAATAGTATTCATATTTTTGTCTCTTATCATAAGAAGTTTTACAAGTGTAGCAATGAATACGTATTGTAATGTGTTATGTGACACAGAGAAGTGCTATAGGGACCTTTACACTTATCGCATGTTTGTTCAAGTGAAATAATTGATTTCTTCATTTACGACATATGAATAGAATCTACCCTGTTCACTTTGAAATGTTTAAGAGGTATGTTATCAACTTTTATGACTACAAAAAATTATTTGAGGTTTTGTAACAAGATATTTATTCAATAAGCTATTTATTCAAGAGCTATATTTTAGCATTTTTAGTGTATGTAAATAATTGAACACAGATATAAAGATTTATATTTCTGATATTAACCACCTAAATGTGTTGATGGCAGAGTTTTCATCCGGAAAATGATTATTGACAGGTTAATAATTAATAAAAATATTCATAATTTTAAGATTCATAAAAGAATTTATAAAAAAAACGGAAAAAAATATTTTTAACTTCTTTAGACTTTAGTACTAATATTAAGTAACATGCTCGTTCAATGCAAAGTATCCGCAGGATCACGTTTTAGTAATTTTATGTAAAGTTTAGAAATACATGGAACATTTTTTTCCAGATGTGCTATATCTAGCACATAATGTAAAATTTTCGTACGGCACATTGTCTATTGTAAGAAAAACAAAGCTCTATTAACTATTGTCATACCATATAACATAAGTCAGGAAGAAAAAACTGGTTCAAATGCAATTTTTTGTAATGGAACGTGAATTGGTATAATACAGGGTGAGCCTTAATATGTTATTACAAAATTAAGCTTTATAGAAATTATAGTTTTTACATTATTGAAATAGCATGAAATTAAGTTTTAACCCTAGAAACCCGATTACCTTGATTTGGTCTCTTTTAAATAAACGCAAATTTTACTTTCAGTACAGTGTGTATTGCACTAGAGGTGGTAAGAGAACACACGGTGACTAAGCAGCGAGAATGTTTTGCACGTGATGCAAGTTAGCAGACGACATTTCAAGGTCGAATCAGTAGTGCCACACCAACGGGACCAATTTTCCCGCCCACGCTTTTCTTCTCCATTGTTGCATCCAATATAACAACAGGATGTAGTAAAAATGAATGTTTCGATGTGACAAATTTTTCTTAATTTAGTCTATAATATATGAAGAATCTCAAAATATAGTCTACAGCATCATTTCGTAAAAATGCTTTTTTACTATTGTGAAAAATTATATATTATGTCATCTAGAAATTTGAAATTTAGATAGTCACATTTTATTTCTCTAATCGACTGTATTAAAAAATATATTTTTTACACGTTTAATAACATTTTTGTGATAAAATAATTCTACGTTTGATATTGCGGATTTTATATCCGTAGATGAAATTTAACTGTAGTTTTACTTATGTTTTACAGCATTTATTTGCAATCATTATACGGATAAACATACTGGAAACTGCAAAAAATGTTTCTTTTTTTTTTTTTTTTGAGAAAATATGTATTTCCTACTATGGTTTTACAAACCACCTCTACAAAATTTTTTTTAAGTTTCCTTTAAATTCGCATTTTATTATTCATCTGCATGTGACTTTTGATCATCATGTAAATTTTTCACCATCAGTTTACACCATCATATACCGTAATCTACAGCATGTTGCAGGATTTGGTTGGTTCTGGCGATGCTGTGGAGCGTCGACTCCCTCGGCTTCCGAGATCGTCAGCTGGTGGTGATCGACGCGGACCCGGGTATAGACGACGCCATGGCCATCCTGACCACGCTGGGCGACCCCCACGTCGCTGTGCTGGCCGTCACGCTGGTCAGGGGCAACGCCGACCTATCCAATGAGATCGCCAACCTCTACAAGACACTCTACGTGGCCTGTCATTTAGATGTAGGTAATTCTGATGTGTCACAGCTACAGTGATAACTCGCAAAAAATTTTATAGTATCGAATTTAGTAAAAGGGAAAATTTAGATAGTCGATCCCAGATATCAATGAGTAAGAAGAAGAAAACATCTCAATTCAAGTTATATTGCTGTTTTTTTTACTATCTCAATAATGCTATATTTGAAAAGGTGTATCTACATAAAATACCCACCAGACTTGACCTATACTATTGGCTTTTTTAAGGTTGAGCTTGGGTAGCGAATGAAAATGGTTCTAGTTTTCGTAAAGAAATATTCACAGCGACAGTTGAAACTCATAAAAGAACATAATGAGAAAAACACTTTAAAAAAAGGTAAAGTGGCAAGACAAAGTAGTTTATGTACCGGTACTTAAACATGAAAGTCTTGGATGTTAAAATATCTAATTGACTTATATATTAAATAACGCACAATAGAATCTAATTTAACTTGAAGTTTTGTCACCAAATTTTATACAAACTACTCATATATTTTTTCAGGTACCGGTGTACATTGGGACCAACTTCGGTCTCCTGGTGTCCCCAACTACCGACAACTACTTCGGTCAGGACGGGTTCGGGGACCTGGGCAACAACCTGACCTACAACCCGGAGTGGGCGACTCATGTGCAGCACGAGCACGCTGCGGTGTTCCTCGCCAGGATCGTCCGTCAACATATAGGTAGTACCATATAGGTAGTTTTAAATACTTAAAATTCTAGCATTATATATATATATATATATATATATATATATAAGTTTTGATGTACATATCAAACTGTGCTTGCATTTAAAATTATCTTCTGACTACTCATGTTATGCCGTGCCGCACCACAGCTCACCCATTATACATATTTCGTGTCTAAAGTGCTGGCCATCCAAACAGCCAAAGCCACAGGTCAAGTGACGTGGGAATCCGAACTATCAAAGACAACTGCGTTTACGCACTATCTAACTCTTCAACCGGTAAAGGCAACATCCCCTGGGATCTTCTGATTTGATTGTGGCCTGGATAAGTACCAGCTATGATTAGCTAGAGTAAACTGTAAGGGGCTAGGCTAAGGTAGGGTTATTAATAGGGGTGATTCTCAAAATATATCATATAGACCCAAAATGTAGATACAAATAATTAGGTTACGATTGCAATAGTCAGGCAATAGCCTGGCAGCTTGGTACAGGAGCACTTAGTTTGTTATTTTATGTTGCGTACAATATCTGTAACTCAATATTGGCTTAGCATTACATTTATTTAGTCCATTATTATGCCACAACAAAGCTGGCTTAGGGTAGGAGCTCATTTGGTAGACCGCCCCTGGTTCTGGGTATGAACAGTAGGGCCTATCATAGCGCTTCCCAAGATTCAGCTGAGTTATCCACAGGATTAGTTTTCTTGTGGCCATTAATTCCAATATAGACTTCCGCCAAACCCCATGGCCAATTCATATGGTAATTATCGCCAATAGCTCGTTCAAATTCCAACAGGTTCGGTACTGTATCCTAAATTTCTTCTGAACCCAAGCCAATAAACACCAACGAGCCTTGGTCATCACCAAACCAACGCCACAATTATTAGCAGTGAATACCACCCCATACCATCTCAATATTAGACCTGAACCACGTATATAATGTTTTAAATATTTGAAACAATTGTTAGCCCTTAGCTTTAGTTATAGATTTTAAAATTTTCATCTAATTTACTGGTTGAACTATTAAGCCTTTTCCAGACTTTTTAACACCTCTGTTTAGAGCAATTCTGTTTAACTGTATGATATGTATAGCATTTTATTTATAACCAATACTTTACGAAAGGGTTAGTGTCTAAAATTAATACTTTTCAATTTATTAATAATCTAAGCTTATAACGTAGCTTGGTTATAAACTAGAAATCTTTTTTATGAATAGGACCTTTGACTATATACATTAACGTGAATAGACGTGGATGGCATAGGCGTGTTTGAAACTTATTGATGGTGGTGAGATCTTATGCGGCGTACATGAAGTACAAGTGACATATGATAGATAAATCAGTATTACCATTCTTCTCAACCAAGGATGACACATTATTTTATAACAGAGGGTTATGTTTATGTTTTGGTAAAGTGTTTTTGCAGCACTGTAAATCCAGCTAAATAATAACAACATCGATGACAGAAACTCTGGCCACGTGCACGAAACTTCCAATTGTTTTTCCTTAAACTAAATGCATTGGATGAGAGGTCTATTCACGTTAGTGTACATAGTCAATGATGGGACTATTTAATTAATTTTGATCACAAATGGTTGAAAGAAATATTTTTATGTTAGAGTGTAAATTATTATTACTTTGTATTTTACAATAATATTGTTAAATGTTTATTATTATTTAATATTAATTTTAAATTATTTACTACTGATACTCCATTATATGAAAGTATAATACTGTATGTTGCAGGTCGTATAACAATACTAGCTTTAGGTCCACTTACAAATATAGCGCTAGCCATAGAGCTAAACCCGGATTTTCCAAAGCAGGTTAAACGAGTGGTCGTTTTGGGAGGCTCCATTCGAGGTGAGATTTTAGAATTCAACTACTTATCTTGCAGTTTTACTAACTGTTGGAATATATTTCTTACAAATATATATTCTAAATTTGAGTTTGCAAACTTTGATTAAAATAAATTATCTTTGAGTTTTCCATTACGACTGAATATTTGAGTTTAATTTTTTCCATTAAATACAAAACTTTACTCTAAAATAACTAGAACGAAATTGAATTATATTAAAACTACATTTAGGACCCAACTGATTTTGATTTGATACCCAGCTCTAACACTAACACAATACTAATGTAAAATTTAGGTTTATTGATTAACCATCATAAATTAAATTAACTTCCCTGATTGGTCTAAATGGTGTTGTGGCGGTATATTAATATTATTACTTAATTTATCAGTATAACCGTAAACCTAATCGATTTTCGTACAAATAGTATGATATTGGGTAAGAAGCGGCAACGTGGCTCCAGGTGTGGAGTTCAACTTCTACATGGACCCGGAGGCGGCGGCGGTGGTGCTGAGCCGGGCGGAGATCTGTAACACGAGCATCACGCTCATGCCCATGGAGACCGTCGTCGACTGTGACCTGGGTCAGGTGAGTGGGATAACCTGCCACGTCATGAGACACACAAATGTCGAAATAAACACCCTGTATGGTATGATTTATAATTCTCCTTGCGTTTCTTCCCGCTATTACTGGATAAGAAGACTATGGAAGAAATGCCAAGAACTGTCTCTAGATGGCATTCAGCTCGTGTCTCCGGAAGGCCGAGATTGAAGGAAAGGGTTTGAAATGGGAAGGAGATGTGGACGATTGATCACTCAAAAGGTCTCACTCCCAAGTTTCTGTGAAAACTGATTTTAAGGTTCAAACAGGTGGTCCGCTCTGCCTTATGATTGGCCAACCAACCAACTGTCCATTCGTTTCCCATACCCTCGGGTTTCCATGTCACACGTTGACATTTACCCCCATGGAAACCTGAAAATGAATCAAGAATAAGGAGAAATAGCCATAATGGACAGCCAAAACCACTTGCCATTACAACTTCTTGTGCTGTGAAACCGTTTTAAAACATTTAAAACCAGCTTTCAAAATGTTCCTGGACATATTATATTATAGTTCTTCTTATAATTAAACACAATCCATAAGACTAAATAAATTGATGCAATTTAAGTATTTACAGTAAATTCAATTATGTTCATTTTTTACAGACGTGGAGGCAGACACAGCTGACAAAAATACATAATCCAGCAATGACGTTTCTAAACATTTTAAATAACCAACAAAGAGAAATGCACCCGTTGGAAACCCAGCACTACTACCCTTACGACGTCTACGCTGCTCTGGCATTTTTGAATCCAAAAACCATCATTAGCCTCTTAAACATGTACGGGTTCGTTGAAACCGGAGGGCAAACAGCTCGTGGGGTTTTACTTGTTGACTATTTAAATTTAAAAAAGAAAAACACAAATCTCAATGTCGTCACTAAAATGGACAAAGAGGAAGTACGAAAAACAATCATACATAATTTATCATCATATGCCAAATGCACGCCGAACTATGCAATTAATAAGAGGCCGGGAAGTCATACAAGTTACTACTATGATCAATAATTTATAAACTAAAACTCTATAAAAAAATATTATTATGTACAATCTCAAAAATAATTTTACTAATTATTTGTACGTGAAATATCACATATTCAGTTCAATATGAAAGCTTTATCAAGTGTCAATAACATCAAGCACAAGATGTTCCATAAGTTTATACTGTGTTTTAATTAAATTTTCGTAAAAATTTGTATGATATGCCTTTGTTCTCACCTTTATAATAATTAAGAAATATAAGAATAAGAGTAATTTATTGCCCAAATTAAATTACAAACATTAGGCTATATTTATTATACGTAATAACGCCAAAGATACAATTATTACATGTATATATGGGTGTTTTAATTTGCCATACTACTATCAATATAAAATATTAAATATATAACTTATAAATATTTGAATTAAAAAAATATGCGTTATATATAATTACATATTTATATAGTTTGAAAGTTGGGTAACATCTCTTTACAAAAGTGAACTAACAAGGAGCAGCTTCATACAATTTCTATGTGTTGATCAAGAATACACTATCAATAAATTCTATACATTCCTCTGTTTACGTGTCAATTACTTTGTTTTCAGTCAGAATTAGATAAATATCTCCATACTATCACCAGATATATGATTAGTTTGGGGAAATGAATTCAACATTGGAAACCCTAAATATGTATTCAATGAACATCTACTATGACTAAATAACCATTTCTACTATTACTACAATACTAATATTACTAAATAATTATTATAAAATATTAAAACAAATCAAAACAAATCAAAACAAGTACCAACAGAACCACGGCATTTAGTTTACTTAAGTTTTAATTAATTTATTCGTAATAATGGGTTTTTTGCAATCTTGTAATTTGATATACCCACATTAGCTACTGCTTCAATATATAATAGATAATATTTTGCAATACTTTGATCATTGTGTCTTAGTTGGTTCTTCTATTTCCTAATACAATTTTATTTAAATTACTCATTTCATCAAAATAATTTGAAATAGTATCAAACCTGAAACTTACAAAATATGATTTTAACTATGATAAACGTATTCTTCAGATGTACGTTATTTCTAAGTAGTTTCAGGGAACAGAAAATTTATAGAAGGACCACGTTTAGATATAATAATTTCTAGAATAGTTTTTATGGCAAATTAAATCAGTTGTGCTTAGTAAAATAAGCATAGAAGAAAAAGGCCCTTTATTATTACAACAGAAGCAATAAAACTACTAAAAAGATAACCCAATATGATAAATACTTCGATGATTTATTTGAAATGCCAACGCACTCTGCTATACATCCCATTGCTCAGGTACCCATATGTTAATATTTGTGTGAAGTTGAAATTGTATCTGAAATACTACTATAAAATATATTTCGAGTTTCATGTGTTCATTAAATTAATTTATTGTTAACAGCACTAACTATAATAATATAGCTATTAGTAAGCAAGCTTGATAATTTGTATAACAAGAGTTCAAAGCTGCATCCTGAATGCCTGAAGTGTTTTATCACATAGACAATGTCCACTACGAGTAAAACACGAGTATTCCGAACACCGAAGCCGCTCCGATAGCTGCAGTGGCCTTAGGGGTGGAGGGGTGGGGGGGGGGGGGGGGGTAGGAGTTGGTCTGCCATGGCAATAACTTACCTGGCTTTGGTAGCTTAGCATTACACCATGGATTGATTGTGCAGTTAAACATAAGAGGCAATTTTAACTTTAAATTCTACAAATTTTTCGTTACTAAACTACCATGCCTTTCTTCATAATGGCTTGGATATGATTTTCCTAAATGACCTTTTAAGGTAAATTACTCGTTATGAGAATTTAGAAATAAACGAATTGCTTCATTAATAGTGTTATATTCCTTTATACATTGTGGAGTTTATTAACTTTGATATTTTTACCACAACTTATGTTACCCATCTCATGTTTAGGACATTTTATGTAAGAATATTTGTTAGTTTTCTGAAAACTGCAGTCAAATTGGTAATTAGGAATATATACAATTAAATTTACATATGAAACGAAACAAAAGAAATGGCATTGAAATTTAACAAACAGTAACTAAAATACGTTTAAATTAAAATTCAATTTCATTATTAATGTGCTGAACTGCAACAATAAACGTAATAAGGTAACCATTAAACAAATCTGCATCTTGTTCAAAATAAAGTAAAATAAAATATTAAATAAAAACTAAATTACTATGCCCAGACACTTTTACCTAAAAAAATAATAAAAATAAACTACTATAATTTCAGCTTTTAATTGTGAACAAAGAAAGCGAGGTTCCAACTTGTCTACAAACCTCAATTCCGGTGAAAATTTATATAAAATAAACAATTACATGTATTGGATAAAAGGTTTTTGCTATTAATAAAGTTATCATATATTTTTATGTTTGTGTCTACAATAATATTCTAAGCGTTTTGGCTGTTCTGTGTAGGACTTTAACACATTTATATCATTCACAGGCAAAGATTTATGTATTACCTTTACATAAATAAATAACTATAATATGTTTGCAAGTGCATTGGATGGTCAGAGTGTCGGTATGTACACCATGTAGAATAGCCTTAAGGGATCGGATGCCATTATCCGTGGTGGTATCAAATATCTGATTGTGGCTACCTTGACATCACTTACAACCATTTAGTCCAGACCTTCATTTATCATAATGATAGCGTTATACAATTTTATTCTTTTATAAATTCATACTAAGATTGAGTACACTCAAATAGTTTATAGAAAAATGATATTTTGAAAATAAATAGTAATAAATTTTTTGTTTAGTTAATGGTTTTGTATAAACCATATAATAAATCTATCTTCTTATTTCCATAAGGGTTTCGTCTGTTACGTCCCTTTTTCTCTCGAGCTACTGAACCGATTTTTAAGATTGAGGTGTCACTTTAAAGCTTAGGATATAGCGCAGTGACGAATAGTAATTAAAAAGGTCATATCGTTTCAGGCTTCGCCCCCCTCGCCTTTTATTTATTTCTAGATGGCGCTTAAAAATGT